>NDGN011133695.1:0-20676 GCA_002564285.1 Tympanoctomys barrerae | reverse complement strand
TTGGGAGGCTGAAAACAGGAGGATCACTATGAGTCTGATCTGTGTAGTGAGACCCTATAGACCGTGTCCTACATATATTTTTTAAAAAATCCTATATAGTGGTAGTTTCTGTTTACCTGCTTTTAAAAAGGAGTCATTGTCATATTTCATAGTGAGCATTGTTTCTCAAATGTGCTCCTAAACAAAGAAAAGGGCAATTCATGCTTTAAAGCACTTTAGCACTTGGGGGGGGGGGACTCTGCTCTAGCCACGAGGGGGTGATAAGGACCAAAAGCTGCTTCAGGCACTTAGCACTGGAAAATTAAGGTTCCTATAAATGAGGTGGCTATAGTCTTCTCCCAGCCCAATTACTAGCTTTATTATTTGTCAATAAAGCACCAAATAAAAGATAAGTCTCAAGATAAGGCAGCTGTTGGCATGTGGGCCCAGGAAGCTCGATATTCTCACCCCGTGGTGAGGAAGTTGCTGACTATGCCTTCACATCACTGACAGTGCCCTAAGGTCCCAAATATACTTCCCCTTGGAAAGAAAAATCGTAATAAAGGAATGCAACATATGCATCACAGACCAGGTAAGATTAGGTAGTTCGCCGTTTCACGACCTTGTAGCATTTGAACTGGAGTTTTAGAATATCCTTTGTGATTAATAAAAGTCATAGTTAAGATCAGATCAGGGCGTCTGGAAGAGGTTCTGATGGGAAGCCGCTGTTCCACCCCCTCCCGTAGCCGCTCCCCATTGCTCCTCAGCAGAGCCCATCTTGTGCTTCAGCAGCTGTGTCCATTACTCTTCCAGACAGAGCGCGCAGCCACTTGCCCCTGCTGTGGAGACCTGTACACTCCTAGTGCTGGTGGGAAATCCTGCCATGTGGAAAAGACAAGTTTACCCCTTCCCTTTGAAGATGTATCCTACACTTACAGGATCACTAGGCCAATCTGGAAAGGAATAGATTTCTCTTTTCTTCTTTTAATACTTTCTCCCCTAAAGAAAAAAGAAGCCTCTATCACATGTGGCTTTCAAAAGTGTAGAAATAAGAGCTGGCCTCATTGAATATTTGGAGCATCAAAATAATCTTGTTTCAATCAGAAGGCAGGTTCAGTCTTCAAACTCTAGAATCTCTTCTTGGATAAGGATACAAACAAATTCTCCCAAATTGAGAAGAATAAAAACAAATGTTAGACAAAATTTTAAAAAATGTTGATTTCTCATTTTTCAAGGGTTGGGGCCGAGTGTCCTCCCTGGTTGTGGCAATACTAACAATCAATTTAAGATGATAGTGTGACATGAAAATAAAACTTCTTCTGGTTGAATTTCAAGGACTCTTCTGCTTAACTAGCTTCAAGAGTCCTTTTTTGATCATAATAAAATTATTTGCCATATGGTTCAGATGCTTGTGAGCCCCTCTCAATGAGAGGATTATGCATGAGATAAAATGCCTACTGTAGCTGCAGCCAAGCACACAGCTGGCTCTGATAATGCCAACAAATGGCTTCATCTATCTCAATGTCACGTAGGAGCTGGTGCAATGCGAGTCAGCTCTGAGTACAATTAAAATCTACATCATCTGTGAGAGAGGTGATGGGGGTTCTGACATCAGAGCGGTGCCAGATTCATCCTCCTTCCCAGGGAACAGAAGAAACGTGTTGCCCCTTTCACCCCGTCACACTAATGATGCGTCAAGCATATCCCTTCCCGCACACATTAAAGGCACTAAATCAAGGGGCCTCCTGTTTAAAAGCTTCATCTTTATCTGACATTTAGCAGCAAGATGTACAGTTCCAAACTTAAGCTGTGTATTCCTTGCTTTCTTCTTCTTTTTTTTTTTTTCCTGGTAAGATGATTCCATTTATGTCCACCAGTAAAATATAAATAGAGAAGTTTATGATCCATATGGCCTGAAATTGGAGCAATATGCAGAAATTTCCTTGTTTTAGTTCCACAATGTTCAACCACACCAATAAAATCAGGTTTGCACATCCATTTGTTCCAGAAAGCCAAATTTTATTACTAAAACATCTATAACTCATAATAAGCGAGCTTAATACCAATTCAGAGACAAGCTTCCTTTTTCATGTGTCTTCAGTCAAAACAAAACATAGAGTTTATGTAGGAATATTGCTTTATTTTTATTTGTTTGGTTGCATCATGCCAGATCAAAACCTTTAAATACATTGCATTAGTGTTTTCAATGATTTCTGTTAAAATTCAATGGTACAAAATCTAAATTTTAGAAAAGGAGAAATGAGAAGTTAATTCTATAATTAATTATATATATTTACATATGCATTGTCTCTAAGTGATTATGCATGAAGATAAAATTATCACCTGAAAAGCAGCTGAGAGGTTTGCATGCTGACATGCAAATCTCCCACACAACAGGAAGATGAACATATCCATACTAAATAAGATAATCTATGTTTAAAAGTCAGGAAAATTGGTATAAGATACTTTAAAAATTCTTAACATATGAGTGTATAAATGTGCATTTGTAAATACTATAGATGCAGCAGGCATGCACATGTGTGCATATATATGGTATATATACTGTACACATGTGATTTTATATACCAATACATACACGAGCATTGATATATTAGGAACACATATATACATATTCTTTGGAATTATACATAGGTCTCTTGTTACTTTAATTACTCATGCTTGTAGATAACAGGCCTTGTGTAACATGATTATCTATTCATTAATGGACATTAGCTAATACAGATGTTGATTTTTGCATTTTTCCCTTTGTCTTTTATGGCTTGTAATATATACAAGGATAATCTTTAGTCAAGCTTTTTTCAAGCAGTCTACTTACATGACAAACATATGTTTATGACAAATATATAAAAATCAAGTTGATAATTTATTAATTTTTTTCACCAAACAATCTATATAACTTTTTATGCAGTAGTTCACGATGATTTTTATAGAATCAATTGTGATCATCCTAAACTAGTGGTTTTCAACTTGCTTGCATCTTATTGTCATTGTGGTGCCTTTAAAAGTAGGGATGCCTGCGAGTCACCCCTGTATGCTGATACTGAACGTCTGTGGAGGGCGCCTAGCCTGCCCAGTGGGATTTCCCAGTGATGGTGAGGTGTACCACATGGGTGGGCTAGAGGCTGTCTGCTGAAAACACATGCTTAAATGTTTCCTGCACATCTGAAATGATGCGACTCCACTAAAGTGGGCATACTAAGAAATTATTATGGCCGTCCTAAGCATAATTCTTCTAGATGAGGGTTGGTACTGCAATACAATGGCTACTATCTTAGGGCTGTGATTTTGCCTGCTTCCCACATTTGTGTTTTTCAGCATCAAATCCTACCTAAAGACCAAGCTCCTCTGAATCATGACCAGAAATCACTCAACAATGAACTTTCTGAACAAAACACTGAGATACAAGTTGAACATTTTTCTGAACAGAATGCCCCTTGTTACTCTTCCTTTTGGTTGTTTAAAGATAAAACCGACTCAGTGAAGGTTTCAGAGGCAACAGTCGCAGACAAAATCAGTTCTTAAAGGTCATAATAAAATTAGTAAAGGCAGATGGAAAATGTGTCGATAACAGCTGGTAGCCCCGAATGTGTGCACACTGGTATAATTATGACATCAGACACTGCGCTTGCAGCTTCCCTTTTTCTCCACACGCATTCTTTAATTCCCAGACATACAATTAGCTTGGTGGTTGAAATTCAATAATACACAATACAGACTGAAGTTTGGGAAGACTCCATTAGGTTCTTAGCCAATATGGAATCCTTCTTGTCAATACAAGTTACCAGATTAAGCACGAAAAAAATCTTGGCTTATTAAAAACAGTTGCAAGACAGTCAAAAGAGATTCTAAAACCTATGAACTCCCAACACTGATATTAATGTACTTTTTTGGTATCATTTCCTCTTATGAATATCAAAGAACAGAAAATGTAAGTCATATCTAAAAAGGGAGGAAGAGTTAGTTTTCTCTTGTTTTAATGTTTTCTGATATTCAACTCAATTATCATGAAATCAGATTTCCAAACATCCCAAACAATTTTATAATTCAGATTAATTTAGCTAGCATTTAGTGTTTTGAGGACTTCTAATATCTAAATTGTAAGTATGCTTAAAATACGTTTATTATTCTATCTTGGTCCTACATAAATAGTTGAATAAATAACTGTATCTGAAATTGGCCAGAGCAACTAGAAAGAGAAAAATGTCTTAATTTGGTTTACAAAGTAAAGTAAAAAATAAAATCAAAGAGAATCTTCGAATTTTCTCATGTAAATTTTCCTTCACATTCATAATTTCAAACGTCTGAGGAGGCTAGATGCCATCTGTGAAGTCGCAGTGGGGGTAACTGTCATTGTATTGGGCAAAAGGATGAGTATAATTCAGATATTCATTTGTCAAGTATCAAGCAGCTTTAGTTTTTGCTTCCCTTTTGGGTCACAGTAAATGAAGCAAAAATGTGTTTCTTTGAACAAACTCCAGCAATTTGGAGGCACTAATACTTTTCGATCACCTTCTTCTATTTCCATTTTGCATTTTGCAAGACCCAGCTGTCTGTTTACAAGACTACAAAGATTTTGTTTAATACAGTATCAATGTTCTAGGTTTACCACTGACAGATCTGAAAAGGTTGTGGAAAACTGAATGCATATATGCAAATGTTTTGTTATTAAATGGAAACATTCCAAGAACTCAAATGATCCATGTGAAATTTTAATTATAACTTAACAGCTGCTTGAGCTAATTGAAGGATATCAGAAAGGTGATTTCCTTCTCATTGTAATTAAAGAGTTAAGCCTAATTTGCCGTTGTCAGAACAAGACTAAATACCAATCTGGTCTGCCTAATTATATTAAAAGGTAAACAGATAACTGCTAGAAAGGGCTAGATCCCATTCTAGACAAAGACAACAGGTTCCCAGCATCCCACCACCATGCCATTCCTGTTGGGATATGAACAGCGACCTCTAAGCAAAGCAGCAACTGTTCTCAACTTCTGCTGTGAAGTCTGCAGTGCAGGGTCATCTGTTCATTCCCTCTGGCATCCAATTTTATTTCCTCAACCCTAGTTCTAATTTCTCAAGTTTTTCTCCAGGGGCCCTCAGTAATCTCTTCACTTAAGAGGTGAGAAAACAGAGGCCGACAGAAGGCAAGAAACTTTTCAAAGCAAAGAATTAAAGGCAAAACAAGACCCTTAATAAAATAATCGGATGATTTTCCACACCATTCTGTACATTTCATGTCTGTTGACATGGAATTCACTGTTTCGAGCTCACTGAATTACAGTAATGGCATAACAGAATTTGCGGTCTTTGCTTAGTTCTGCAGTGGCTTAGAGCCATGTGCCCTTTATTCTAGAAGATCTAGAAAGTTGTGCTTTTGAATTTTCCTTTCAAACCAAAGTGCTGTAGACGAATATCCTTTATAAACAACGTCACTCTTTGATATCTCAAATGAAAGGGGTTAAAACTTTTACTCAGTAGTGTAGGGATTTCAGATTTAAAACAATAAGAGAATTGTGTCTTCTAAGCCTGGTGTTTTTATGCTATTTGTGATAACCTTCTTTGCTTCTGTATGGGTTTCTTTATTATCTAAAGTTTTGACTCTCACTTCGCTAATCCCAGATTGTGACTACCTAATTATATGCTGGCCATGTGCATTCAAATTCAACCTACTTAACTCTTCCTATAAGACAGCTCTTTTGTTCACGTGGCCCACTGCTATGTTATCTTTCTAGCTATTTTAGTCAGCTTTCATTACTGTAACAAAATTCCTGAGATAGTCAACTTGTAAAGAGAAAAGGTTTGCATTGGCTCAGACTTCTGGACATTCCAAAACAAGCTCAGGTTGACATATTGCTTTGGGCTTCTGATGGGCATACAAACTAGTGGGGAACATATGGCAAAACCAACTGCTCATCTCATGGCCAGGAATCAAAGGAAAGAGGAGGAGACTGGGGCTACACAATCTCTTTTGAAGGCAGGGCCCCAGAATCTTAAACACTTCCCAGACAGTCCCACTTCTCAAATGTCCACAGCATGGCCAAAGAGTGTCTTTAACACACATAATAGCCAGTTTTCCCTGTCACTGGGATCCAATACCTGACAGCTGCAGCTTAAAAAAATAAAAACTTAATTTGGTTCCCAGTTTATGTCCAGGACAGGCTGGCTTCAGAGGAAGAAGAACATCATGGCCCAGCAGAGGTGCATGGTCTGTTGTGGGCAAGAAGCAGAGCAGGGAACAGTTCCAGAGAGGAAGGGGTCAGAGTCAGTATATAGCGCCTAAGAGTACACCTCTAAGACTCAGACCTACCCAAAAGGTGCTTTACTATCCCCAGGGTATTTACTAATCCAGTCATGTGGATACAGTACAATTAATGGTCACACACTGCAGTACTGCATGCAAAGTTTCTGTCACATGACTCACAATGGCAACATTGATCAAAACCTCTTGTATTGGGATAGTCCCAGTAAAATTTTCACTCCTTAAATTGATAAGAAAAAGCCTGCCACCTCATCCTGAACTTAGATTTGTGATGATTCTTAGATGAAGATAACAGGAAACACTAACCAGTGAAAGAAGAAAAGGGATTTATTGAGAGAATTATCAAGCTGGTTGTGGAACTGTTGCGGGGGGAAGCAAAAGAACTTTGCCCAGAAAATGGATGTGAACAAAGAAGTGTGGTAGCCAAGAACATCCCAGGGCAGGCCTCTGAGCCATTCTTTGGAGAGCACTTGCTGCTTTCCGACCATTTGCCAGGTACCACAGCTTGTCACGCTCCCTACCAAGCCTGCAGGGCTCGGCACCAGGTCCGCTACTGTGAGGCCAAGCAGCGGGCATGTGGCTCCCTGCACTGCCAGGGTGCAGCCTTCAAAGCAAAGGCCTCAGGTCCCAGGTGGCCTTTCTGCGTGGCTGATCTGGGTCTGTCCCCTCTTGGTGGCTATTAAGGAGCCAAGTGAGCAAGTACCCGCACTTCCGACTTCCATAGAAATGAGTCAGGTCTACGTCGTACAAATACTCATCCAACAGCCACCTCCCCAAATGCTGGCAGCGAAGTCAGGTGACTTCACGAACACAGCATAAACAAACAGAAAGGAAGGAGGAGAGACAGAGGATGAGTACAAGCCAGAGTACGAGAGAGAGCTCTGTGGTTAACTCAGATCCTAACCAAAACGTTACCCAATAAGCTAGGTGCATTCTCGTAGCAGAAACAGATGCTATCTTTCTTATACAAATCATTAATTATTGTGTACACTGAAATCTTAATAATATCATAATCGTAGCCTGGACCTCACAAACATTACTTCCCCTAGAGCTGACATGCCTCTCTCCCTACCTCTATCCAACCTAAAGATTTACCTGGAATCCACCCTGTCCAAGGAATTATCTCAACATACTCTCTGTCAGTGTTACTCACATTTTCTGAGTTTGCACTGTGTTTATTCCATATCATTCATTATGGTGTTTATCATAGTGAATACGGTGTCACGCCATTAGCTATTTTTTCATGTGCATAGGTTTATATCCTCAGATTGCAACATCCATGACAGTAAAGGACCATGTGCTGTATTTAATCCTTTGTATCAACCCTAGCACCTACCTAGTGTTATGCATCCTTCCTGCTTTTGGGAAAGTGAGTATGTCCGAAATGCTTACTGATCATCTGCTCAGCCCCTGAAATAAGTTTTAAATTCTTAATCAGCCACCTCCACATATTGCCTCAACTACATAAAATATTCCCTTTTCATAGGGGAGGAAACAAGTAGAAAAGTTAAGTCAATAAATTAGAAGATTTTTCTGGGGAAAGCATCAACATAAGCTCGAATCATTAATTTTCTTCATGTATAATTTTTTTTTTGCTTCACTTCAAAGCATATAACAAAAGTTCTGCAAGACATAAAGTGAAAGAACTGACAATAATAAGTTTACCAGGGGCAGAAATGCCATGATAAATGAAAAGAACTCAAGGTCCCTCATCCCGCGTAGAATAGGAGCTGCCAGTCACCTAAATAAATCACCCACCGCTGCCTTGCCCCTGGCTTGTGCTGTTAGCTCCTGGCATGCTGAAGCCTGCCCCTTCTAAATCAAGAGAAGCTGCTCCCTGACAGTCTGCCCTTTCACAGGACGACACTCTTCTTTCTCTTTCCCTGCACGGCTGTGCTGCTGAAGCTGTCGCGTTGGCCATCGTCTTCGCATTGCCTAGTCCACCGTGCCAGCACGCTGAGCCGCTTGACCTGATCTTCCTGAGCACGCCGGCCAGTCTTCCTTCGCCAATTCCCTTACCCCATTTTGAGATTTTTATCTTCCGTGGCCACAGGATACATCTGACGTGTTGTCCACCCCCACTTGCTTCCAAAAGTTATCTCCTTAGCTAGCAGGTTGCTTCTTTCCCAGCCTTATTTTCTTATTCCTCCTATTCTTCCTCCTGTGATACTTTAAAAGATCTCCCTCATGTCAATTCACCTTTTTAACCTTGGATGACCTCCAAAATGTTGGTCTCAGTCCTACTCCCCTCTCACTCCCCCCCCCCATTTGCATTGTCTGAATCTATGGACTTCCAGCTTCTGGACAGAAGTGGTCTTACCACCTATAATACCCACAGCTCCCTAATATAGATTATTTTCCCCTCTTTTGCTTAGCAATAATAATATTGATTTTTTTCTGGAATTTATGATATAAAATCATGTCTCAAAATGATTACCACATATAGCATAATGACTACAAACCAGCATCTCCTCAGATTTCTCTGTGACGCACAAGTCATAGTTTCAACGGATATTGGTTAAAGATCTAGCATATTTCTGACAACTACAATGTGGCCATGACTCCAAACTCTATTTTGCATCTATTTTTTCTTTTCTTAACTTTTATACGTTTGCAGCACATAATGATTATCTTCACAGTAGGGAATTTGTACATTATATAAGACATTTCAATTCTTTTTCCTATTCCCTCCATCCTCCACCCCCCTTTTATTTTTTCCAGCATCAGATTAATTTACTTAGCTTTTAAAGTTAATTAGCAAGTATACTTATTGAAAAACATGCTAATAAGTCAAAAAACATAAAATATAGGTGTTAAAATAAACTTTTAGGTACACTGTCCATGCTGGATTCCAATACAGTTTTTTCCTTTTTCTCTGTTTGCCTCTATCAGCTGTCTTTTATTTTGTACTTTATATATATATATATATATATATATATATATATATATAGTCTTCCACATAAGAGAAGCCATGTGATATTTAAGCTCGTGTGTCTGAATTACCTCACTTATCATTATGATATTGAGGTGTATACATTGCTTCTATTTCACTTTTTCAGGTAAGACTTGTATTGAACACTGAAGCCTGCTGAAAAGCAGAATGACAGCCTGGTACTTTCTACCTAAGGGAGGCTGCAATTGACATCCTCCAGGCATGTGGCAGAACAAGGCAGGAAAGCGGTGACTGTTGTTTATGCCCTGGGTGGCAGGACACAAGGTCAGTGCTTCTGGGTCAAACTCTACTCTTGGGTTGCTGTCAATTTCCTAGCTCCCAGTTCATAAAGTAGATCTATCAGTAACACATGTAATATGGCTGGGGAGTATGTTTTAAAATATATGCAAAGTCTCAAGGTATTACTTCCATAGTTTAAAAATTTACTGCTGTTGTTTTCTGAATGTCGTGAAAAAACTAAGCTTCGTCTCTATCTGCTTTTGGAGAATATTTATTAGGACATAAACCAGGTGCTTATCTTCAGTTCAAACCAGAATTGCACCCCTTTGTACATACTTGTTCTAGAGTGCTATTATTTTGTTATGGTTTTTCTCACTCATATTTATATAATCTGAAAGAATATATAAATTACAAGTGCTTTAGAATTCTTAAGAGTATCTTTTCTTTTTAATCTTTCTGAGCACCACTCAAGAGATGTTTTCTCTATCTTCCTAATAGATAGTAAGAATAATTACAAGCAATTATTACTCTCTGTGTCACCTTGTCTGGGCATCAAAGTTATAGCAATTATAGGCTGATTAACATTAGCTGCCCAACTATTTTGAGCTAGCAGTATTTATATACCATGGGAGGACACCTGACAGCCTAATAGCATGTCAGTGCTAAATGACAACACAAAAACGGTCTTATTTATTTTTATAATCCAAGCATCAGACACAGAACCTGTAATCCAGGAAGGATGCAGGAAATGAAAGCAGTGGTTACCATATACAGTGAAAGTTTAAATTTCTAAAATTTCATTATAGTAAAGGACTTGTTGCCATTAATCCTCCTTCAAAATACTCTTTCTTCAAACACGTTTTTCTACCATTATTGGCACTTTCTCAACTGGTTCTAGAAGTCCTTCTTCATATATTCATGACATGTCATAAAATATGACAAATACTGCTCCTGGGTTTTAGCCAACAGAAAGATACTTGTAAGAAAGAATATCACGATGCATTTTCATCCAACTTGTTTACCAGATCTGGATCTTGTTACTTATTTCGGGCTCTTCCCCAAGCTCGAAATGACCACAAAAGGTAACCATTTCGAATGGATTCAGAACACTGGGGCTTCAGAAATTGGCCAGCATGATGGGGCGAGTGTGTTCAAAGTGACAGAGAGCATCCCGAGCGTGGTCTAGGACAATTTATCTTTGACCATGAGAAAGTTTTGAAAGTTTAAACATGTACTGTGTTTTTGCAACACGCTTCATATTTGCAGAGTAAAGGAATGAGTCATCTAACTGATCGACGAACAAGCTACACAGAGAGCAAATCAAATCAGTTCCAGCCTTATTCACAGCACTCCACTACAGACAAGATAAAGTCTCAACTTCTTACTATTCTCTCCATCTGCTTTGCCAACTGATTTCTTGCTGTACTGCTGAGATACCATTCGTTCCAATAATAGGGAGTTATCTGCAACTTCCCATACTTTATATGATGCGTGTCCATTGCTTCGTCAGGAGTGTTCCCTGTACGTGCACCTTTCAGTAATCGGCTTAAGGATGTCTCCTGCATGGGTGGGTCTTGACTCCTTCAGAAAGCAATGGTGTTGCCTGATTATTACTTCCTAATGCCATCTGCATGCCTGTATGGCCAAATCTTCATTGCAGTCCTGTATTTACACTTTCCTTCAAGCAAGAAACGCCTCACTCATTCCTATATTACGAGAGCCTCAGTGGTGTTGGACACGCAGGAGACACTCAGCAGGTGTTACGTTTAGGGCTCATTAATGTGTATGAAGAAGGACACATGGGTCACAGAGGAGGTAGGAAGTCAAGAGCGAGACTCCAGAGCTGTTTGTAAAGTTAAATGAAGTCTGAGAAATTAATATTTATTTTACCCAAGTTCTCTATTTATGGTAGAGTTATAAAAATATAGTATAAAATTTACAGATAAAAAGAAACATGGATATGGGAAGGCAGGTTCCTATTATAATCACAAGTTTGACTATAAGCTTTAACCAGAGACAGTATAACGTCAACTTAATGTGAAAGAAAATTCAAAATTCAGTCTTTCATTTTCTTTACTTCATGTGACTTAATCTAGCGCATATATATATTTTTTTTTTCCAATTTGGCAGAATAATAGTAGAAATGCCTTGTCTTATATAGCCTCAAAGAATAATCTGAAATGATACTCTGAGGAGAAATTAACCTACAACAGTGATTCCCAAACTTTTCACAGAATACAATTTCTACTCAAAATTTATTGAAGATTCTATATAGCTTCTTTTCAGTAAGTAATTACTAGGTACTGTATAAGAAATTCAAATTTCAAATTTAAAAATATTCATTAAAATAACTCCAATAAGGTTTTTAGATATTAATAGCAGTAAAATTTTAATGAAAAATAACTTTCCATACCAAAAAACAATGAAGAAAATAGCCTATGTTTGTAATATAAAGTTTTGCTTTCATATAGTAATATAGGTAGAAATCAGGTGTTAAAGTTTCTTAAAATTAAGGTGCAGGGGGCCAGGGAGATAGCTCAGTAGAATGAATGCCTGCCTGGCAAGTACAAAAGCGCAAGGTCCTGAGTTCAATCCCTGGCACCACAAAAAAATAAAAAAGAAAAAGAAAAATTAAAGTCCAGGGCAGGCCAAATACCTCAGCAGACTAAAGCACCTGCTTTGGCAGAGCTCAGCAGCTGGGGTTTGATCCCTGGTGGGGGCTCACTGAAACAATGATTGAGAGTGGGCGCGGTAGAATGCCTGTAATCCCAGAGCTTGGGAGGATGAAAACGGGAGAATCACTGTGAGTCTTGGAGGCGGGGAGCTAAGGAGCAACATGGATGGAATCTGAACTCAAATAAATGACCGTTTAGTCAATTCCATTAAAAAATATTCATGTACTTTGCACTTGGACTGGAAATTTTGCCCATACATGACATTAAAAAAAATCATTCATAGATATTAGAAAATTGTTGATTTACTGGGTTAAGTAGATCTTTCAAATGTTTTCACATATTTCATGATAGTTGCCAAAAACCAAACTTTTAATGATAGCATTATCTTTTCAGAGAAACCTACTGTCATTTTTCTTTAAGTAACACTATCATCTCATTGCCTTTGAGAGAATTTCTGAAAAAATACTTAAGCTCCAAATGTACAGAACATCAATCTTTTAATTAAAAATGGTGTTTCACAAAACCTTGAGCATTTTATCTTACATGTCAACCACTTGAGTGCTTGGAGATAACCATTCTATCCGACTTGGTGATATGACTATTTGATGCATATTTTTCAATTTACTAGGATACTAAAAACGCATGTAATAAAAGGGCTGAGATTTAGTAAAGTTAGTAATTTTATTCCTTCATTAAGGCATGGAAATGTTTCAAGCATTTTGTTCATTGATCCATTCGCTTTATCTCTACGTTAATGCTTCAAGTTTGTTGCAAGAGCACAGGAGAATTAGCACAGTCCGGGCTTCCGCCTGGGCTCAGGCTGGAGCTTGGCAGTTTTATGCACTGTTGCCTCTTCAAGATCAGTGCGATGCTAACACAATGAAAATGGGAAAATAGTGTTTGAATATTACTCTGAAAATTACCTTAACCTGGTAGACAATGAGTAAGGGATCAGAGACTCCCTGAACCTGGGTACACACACTTTTACAATTGCTCCTCATAACACAGAACAGCCCAGGTCAGAAACACCTAATGCTCTAGAAGCTAAAACACAAGTAGACAAATCAATAATTTCTCTGAGCTTTGTTACATTTAAAACACATATAAGACCTTAGATATAGCTCAGTGGCACAAGCACCTGCCTGGCAAGTGCAAGGTCCTGAGTTCTGTTCCCAGTACAAAAGATAAAATAAAACAAATATAAATAATAGCACTTTCTGCTACTATGCATAATCTTTCTCCTAATCCCTGAGACACAAGGTCAGTAAACTCCACTTGGCCTTATCTCATCTTACCTTACATTTTAATTATCTGTTTCACCTGTTATTCTTTCCTGAAAACATTCTTAAGGAGCAGCTTAGTATCAGGTTCTAATAAAACATCCTGAATGTGTAACAGTCACTCAAAAGCATTTGCTTTGTCCAGCTGACTATGATCTCTTACAAAACAAAAAAGATTTATCTGTGCCCAGAGGCGTCCCTCACAGATGTTCAAAGTACAATTAAAAACGAATTAAGATCCATGACCACGAAGCACATAAGAAAGCATAGGAAGTCTTTGCGAGTTTGAACTGCCCAGATAGGACTGAACACATAACTAGCAAAAGAAAATACTAATTTGCATTCTTTAAATTTTAAAATTATGCAGTAGAAAATAACATCAAAGAAATTAAAACCATGGGTGATGGTCAATACCATCAGGAAAACAAAAAGGCCACCACAGAATCAGAGAGAAAATATGGACATTGCTGGTGAAACGTGAGATTGCGTAGCTATGGAAGGCACCTGGTAAATTCCTAAAGGGCCAACCAGCGTTGCCACCTCTCAGCAACCCACATCCAAAGGAACACAACAAGCAGTTATATAAAAATGTGAGCACAGATACTTACAGCAGCCTTAATCATATTAACCCCAAAGTAGAACCAACCAGCAATGTTTATCAATCATAAATATATAAACAATGTGCTAGATCCACTCAATGGGATACTACTCAGTAATAAAACCAATGAAATAATGAGACATTCAAACATGTACCTTAAGACCTTATGCCACATGAAAGAAATCGGATACGGATGATCATATACTACAGTGCGATACGATTCCATTCATATGAAATGAACAGGGCAGGCAAATCTAGAGACAGAAAGTAGATGGATGAAAGGAACTTTGGAGAATAGAGAATGATAGCAAATGCCTGGAGATTCTTTTGGGAAAACAACAACAACAACAAAAATCCTTACAATTAGATTGGTGTTGCACAACAAAATACCAATGACATTGCATTGTATGGTTAAAAACTGTTCAGCAACTTACGAAGCTTTTTGGTTAGATGGGTTACACCAATATCTATTAAACACAACAATACTATGTATCAGTATGCATTGTATTTAAAAGTAAAATTCACAATAATATAAAAGTACTTAGAGGACTCCTTAGGGACAGTTAATATAAAATTTGAAAACAAAATCACTTTTAATTATTTTTCATTTTAAAATCAAATTGCAATTCACACTGCATCTTTTCAGAACGTAGACACAGGTATGGCTTGCGACCCAGGAAGCACCAGGCAAGGCGCTCGGCCCCGGGCATGGTTCCTCGGGCTCCGTGACTGGAAATTGACATTTTTGCCAGTTTCTCATTCACCAGCAGAAAACCCAAGAGTCATCAAAAAATGTCTTCCAGTAAACACTAAAAATGCCAACTTTAATAAAACTAACATTATTAACCCTGAAAATAAATACTATAGCCACAGAACTCTTAAGCAATCAAGGGTGTACTCTTCCATACCGCAGCCCAGGCCAGGCCCGAGCAGGCGCGGAAGTCCCCTCTCCACTGTAACATCTGGACTTCCATTTCAGAACTTGCACAAAGAACGGCAATACCAACATTCCAAGAAAGCAGAAGAAAGGCGTAGCCACCCCCACACTTCGCTTCATGAATAAAGAAACTATCTAAATCACATTTTTTCCCAACTCATCTCTCTTCATCCTGACAGAAGGAAATTTAAAGGAATTGTAGAGACACAAGACTCCTCACAAAAAGCGAGGAGGAAAATGGATTTGGGGATCTGCTAAGGAAGCTTTCATCGGCCCTTCGTGCTCTGAGGCAAAGAGCACACAGGGAAAGGACTGAAATGCTCCCCGAAAGGGTTGGCCCGAAGAACCAGGGCCTGCTGTCGCCCCGTCCTTGGCATGCCCTCCTGCTCAGGGCTGGGGTCGCTCTCCCTGAAGGTCGATCTCCCTGAAGGTCGCTCTCCCTGAAGGTCATCCGGTGGGAGCCACCTCCGGGTGCAGTCAGGTGCTCAGCAGAAGGCTGCAGGCTGCAGAGAACAGGAGAAGGGGGAGGAGGCAGCCCCGCCAGCTAGGAGGGGCGGCGGGCCGTGAATTTGTAGGAGCTAATTTGTCTAATACTCGGTAACAAAAGGAAGGCATTTGGGCCGGTATTAAGGCAGCATCAATCTCCCACTAACTGCTCACACACATAATGAGAATATTTTCTGGCCGGCCCCGTGGTCTGTAAGGACAGCTGGGGAGATAATAACCCAAATGGAATTTTTATTTTAATGCAACTCCCATCTCTTAAACACAAAAATGAAACAGATTAAAGTTGGTAAAAATGGAAGCCCTGCAAAAAAACTTAGTGCAGTAAGGTATTTATCTCAGCAGCGCTGCTAAAGGGCCTGAAATGCGACTCGGTGAGTGCCGGGCTTCTCGGTTAATGGCCCTTTTCTTTTAATTCATCAAGAGTTGCTTTAGTGTTCCCAGTGTTTGTGTCTAATAATACCGGCTCCTCTGATTCTGTCTCACGCATGCATGTTTTTAAGGATGTTTGAAAAGCTCTACTGTATTTAGAATAACTTTATCTTCAAGTCAAAATTATACCTGTATTTATAATTATGTAAATAGGTATTGATATCCATATTGCATATGCAACAAATTAAAAATAGATTAATTATCTCAAAATTACACTGAAAGTCTTGTATTTAAAAATAGAACCGCTTCACTGTACAAGAGATTAGGCCCCATGGTAAGGCATGCATTTCCCCTATTTTCTATTTATTTCCCTAAGAAAATAAAATGTAGGCAAAAAAGATTCTTTTTCATTTGTTAGATGGTAGCAACTTCTCACTGATAGTTTAAAAATGAAGAAAATAAACATTAATAAGGAGGTGGCTTATGACATTTAATGATTTCTCTGAAAAATAATCAGCAACTAGGAAATCTATCTAATTTGTCCAAAAGTGGGCCTTCAGACCCGATGAAATCAGGTTTTCAATACGTTAGCACTGTTAGAAATCATGAGTGGTGAGTGGAGGTGTCCATTTCTAAAGGAGAGTTTTAAAATGATAAAGAGGCTGAGGGGGAAAAAGGCAAAACAGTATGCCTGACAATAACAAACAGAATGAAAAGAATTTAATGAGGTCAAGTTAAAAGTACAATTTAAGATAAAAAGCATCACTGAACTCAGCCTGCTGTTCGACTACAAGAGGATGATACAATGAGCTTCCTTGATCTCTGGTACAGATTCTAACTTGGGGAAGCTGTTCAGCATACGGAAAGAAAGATAAAATATTGTGGATAATAATGAGTGGGACCTGCTACATATTCTGTTCTAATACTTACTTTAATTTTTTAAGGAAGAAAATAATTAAATTGTATAAGATTTCTGTGTTTACTTTTAGATCAATATATCCTAAGATTGTCCATATTCCTTGATATCTTTACATGAATTGACATAATTTTTGTAACTACTTCAGCTGAAAAATGTTTTTCTTAATCAAGAACTACACAGTTTGTGGTCTTGTCTCAATGAGTTGAACAGGAGTAATTGATAACGATTTTAATGATGGAGCCAACATTTTCAACACAAGTTGCTAGTTTTGCTTTAAAATAGTTTCAGACCATTATTAAAGCAAAATTATAATCTCATACCTGTACCTATCTCATACCTACTATGCTCAAGACTATGAGCAGAACTTTTCTTAATGAACTATTAATAGGCATGTGTCGTAGGTACCCCCAGTGAAGAAGTGATTACTAAGTATATTCTCTGCAGTTCATACTCAAAATGCAGTGGGCTTTTGCATTTCAAAATATAAATTATACTCTAATGTTGAACATGCCTTTCCAGCTCTCTGAATCTTCATTCTCTTCTGAAAATCACTGCTCTGATGCTGAGAATCTGTGAGATGTAATAAGAATTGTTGTGCATTGTGAAGTACTGAGATAATTTGTTAGGAAGAAATTAATGGCTCATACTATTCCTGCTAGCATCCACAACCAGGAAAATGAGTTATAATGACAAAGAACATCATGTTTTCTGAACAAAAGTCATGTTACCTTTTTTGGGTCTGGAGATTGGTCCAGTCTAGTCAGTAGAGACAACACCTAACTAAGGATAAGGCAGAATTTTCTCACCACATACATGACTAAGTAGGCTATACATTCAAAAACTAAAGAAAACATAATGACTCACCCATTGTGACTGCCAGAAATGTTACCGCACATGATTTATAAAGAATTCTGCAAATGGTATTTAATAGGGAAAATAAGTTTGGGAGTTTCATTTTAGCACTGACCTGCAGTTAAAATGAACTTATAAAAGCTAATCTCTGTACATTGCTTGCAAACGTCACTAATTTTGATATCCATGAGAAATAGCCTGGTGGGCACTAGGAAAATGAATTAACTTGTATGAATGAATGAACTAATCCATTATACTACTAGATTACATGTTACTCTTGAAGTGGAACATTAAAACAAAAGATCAAAATATCTTGAGCTCTAAACAACAAAATCATACCCTGTAGTCACACACTTAGACATAATATATTTTCTGAGAATGAAGTTATAGAAAATGGTTCTTTCACTTGTGTTTGAATTAGAAATTTTCATCTGGGTCACATTTGCTAGAAACTATAAAGATGAAGAACATAAAAAGCAAATCAACACCATGGCTTCTGTGAGGTCCTCTTATGCTTGGAACTCGGAATCCTACACAAGGTTGGTGTATGGTCCACTCAGAGAAGACACTGATGTCCAAGATGCTTGTCTCTGTTGTATTTCAAGGAATGACTTAATTTCATACTGGTATGTGACTGAGGAAAATGAACCCTGGGATCAAGGTCATGTGATACATTTCCATGAGAATGAATGAATGAGTGGTTCAGACACAGCAGAGAAGGGTCTAGAGTTAAAACTATTGTATGAAAACTTACAAGGGTGGAGTTTCCTCTAAAGAATATATATATATATATATATATATATATATATATATATATATATATTCAAAGAACTCGGATGCCACATTGCAATCCTAAATTCATAAATCACTATTGATAGGTAAGGCATGGTGGGAAGGCACACACTGGTTTGCTTCCATTCAACTAATTGCCTTACCCTTTCTTTTTTTTTTCTTGGCAATCTTCCCCTTCTTCCTATAAGGATATTAATCTGACCTAGACAGTGTTTATTTTTGGAATCCATCAAGGTGCTGAAAAGAATTATCAGAGGTATAAAAGCAGAACAGAGAACATATTTATTTAGTAAAGAAGTATACACTAACTCAAAAAAGCTTAATTTCTCCCCGAGTCAGATTATGTATCTACAGAAGCACACTGTTCCAGATATAACAGCCACATGGGCATCACATTCAAATTCTCCTTTCAGCCGACACATCTCTGTACATATGCTGCATTCTGAGATGTGGCTGTCTGGTTGTTACATGGAAATAGATAGCTGTTGACCAGCGCTGGGTATCTGACTCAAGGATAATCACCCCGAGCTGGCCAGGGGCTTCCAAGGACCATCATAAGTGCATTATGCACCCATCTCCAATATTCTACCTGTCAGCTCCTCCTTCTTCTTCCTCCATTTCACATACTATGGACTATCAGTCCAGCTCTTAGAGGACACCCCCATTATCCCAGGGGATACCTCATAGTATCAGGTACTCTGTAGACCATTTTGTTGAACAGTAAAGACAAGGGATTATATTTTTCTATAAACATGCAATAAATACTTTTAAATGAAAATTGTTAAAGGAGGATACCTCCTTAATTTGCATAAAGATATATCAGCTGAGTAGTTATGTGTACCAGTATCCTACTTATGGAAGGAATTATCTTTTATTTCCATCCACATTTTAATAAAGTATGTGCTACTCACTTTTCAGTTAAAATTCTCTTGACAAATGATATTAGAGTAAAGGCATAAAATACAACAAGGAAATAGATATACAGGTGTAACTAACCTGTCCATTTGGTTATAAAGAGTCAAATTTCATCGTTTCTTGTTCTGTAAAATTCGTAACATCTTAGACACATTAAGTCCATGTATCTTCCTGCATTGTTGTGGGCATTTTCCTGTTTCTGAGCAAAGATCCATAAAGTAATATTAGCCTCTTCATTCTCAGTGTCATAACCCAGTGAAAAAACTAATATCCTGGGCAAACATTATAAATATGTTTTATTGTATACTAAGGAGTGTTTGCATATCTTAAAATCTTCAATACCTTTCTTCAACAGCAAAACAAATCAGGTCTGACATCATTAATAGGCTGTTCAAAAACTCAATAATTAACCTAGCTAAGAATTATTGCTCTTTCTATCAGATTATTTTAATATGTTATAGGGAGTCTAGCATTTGTGATATACAGCAACATAAAATGTTGAAGAGGCAAACACTGTTTAGCATGATGGTTTTGTTTCTAATACCTTCTTTGCCAATATACAAAGCTGTGTTAGATGTACAAACAAATCTTCTGATGTCACTATTCAGAATATTATATAAAAAGTAGAATTTCACACAAAATATTTTTGTATTTATATTTTTATAGTTTCATTTTTGCTTAATTGAATTTTAAAGAATTTTCTACCAAGATTATTAATGTTCATTTTACTTTAAAATAGTAGGATAAAAAAAATCCAAAGCACATCAAAATCATATTGCTGCTTTTCAAAGGAAAGCCTGGCATGGGCATAGTTGAAAGATTCACCTATATTTTATTCTGACTTTTAAATAGATGGTTGCTTTAAAAAATCTTATTAAAATGGTTGCTTCTATCAGGCATGCTGACAAATTTCTCCGATCTAGAACGCAAGGTTACAGTTTCAGTGACAAGTGAATTAAAGGAAAATCAGATATTCTATAATCAATGATTTATCTTTTCTCTTCTCTCTTTTTTTTAAACCAAGGAATTAAATCCAGCCCTGGTTAGTCTAGTTATCTGTGATGTGCACGGCAGACATGATCCATTGTGTACCCACCGTGAGTGACAGGATGAATGACAGCCTCTGCCAGCCAGGATGCGATAAGCCCTGGCTTCTGAGAGAGGCTCCCACTCAAGAGCCATCGGCATTGTCCTGGCCATCACTTCTGGCAGGAAGGCTGATTCTGAGATAAGAAGATGATGGTGCTGCACGTATTTCAGAGAAGGATCTCAGCAAACTAATCAGTGCCATCTGAATTTAGAACAACACTCATCCATTTGGCTCCTTTCTTTTGGAAACTTTTCAATAGTGCCCCCACTGAACACTGCCAAAGCTCCATTTTATCTAGTGTGCCACCAAAG
>NDGN011133650.1:0-10910 GCA_002564285.1 Tympanoctomys barrerae | reverse complement strand
CCTATATAACAAGAAATGTAACTTTTGTATCTGACAAGTTCAGTCAAATCCCCTCAGGATTTAGCTTGAAACCCTGTACCACAGTTTGCAGAACCTTTTCAGTGTCAGCCATGTGGATGAGTCATGGCCATTGCTTGGAAGTCTACACTTTCAATTGGGAATTTTGACCCCCTTCCTTGGGCTGGCAGTTTTGTGGTATGCAAAGCTGGACAGCAGCCTTGATCCCTGGCTAACAGACACCCCCATGATCACAAAGACAAACAAGACAGACACCCTCTGGCAAGACAGGTTGGCTGCAGCTGATGCATTTTGACTTACAATATTTTCAACCTACAATGGGTCTATCAGAATGTGGGCCCATTGTAAGTTGAGTGAGGTTTTATGTATGGAAATAATAGTTCACTTTGACTCAACTGGAAGAGACATGTTTGTGTGGTGATCTAGAAGTCTCTCCTAGTGTGGCTAAAACAGCCTAACTTTATTTACTTGATATATTAGAGGTTCTGAATAAGATTTCATTGAGGGATCAAGCATGAAACTACTGATGTCAGCAAATAGAAGCTTTGCAAATGGATGGTTGAGTAGGAAGAGTAGATGTCAATGATGAACCCAGTAGTGTGTAACATTGTTTAGAGGAAGCAGGGTAAAAACTAGAGAAAGTGAATGGAGAGATTATTGTGATATTCCCAGGAATAGGTGTTGAGGAACTAAACAGCCCACAGGTATCTGGAAGAGAAAACTAGGTAGCTGTAGGAACTGCAAGGACACAAATTCCCCAAGCCTTTAAAGTAAATTGAATAGATGGAACATGGGGACTTTAAGCTTATGAGATGAGATGTTGTTGTTAGAAATGCAAGACACACAATGTAGGACAAGTACAGACACTGAAAAGCTCATTTCAGTTTGGGAAATATTGTTTCATGTCCTGGCAAGATTTCCAGAGGTTCACCAACTTAGAGGAAATGTTTTAAAAGAAACTGGGGGAGAAATAAAATTCATAAAAGATTCATAATGACCACATTAGGCAGTCTCCTACAAGAGGGTAATTTTTGATAGCATGCAAAAGCTCAGCACATGACAGGCTCTAGGCCCTACTTGCTTCTCTAATTTTTCTTTCTGGCCCCCAATATGAGAGATACACAGAATTAGGTTATGGACCAAAGGCGCTTCCTGTCCCTTACTCTTCTGTACAGAGATCTCATTTGCAACCAATTTCAAAAATCAACATCACACAAATCTTTCTCCAGCCCCTTTGCATAGCTCTTTCGCTAGCTCCCTGACCTAAAGCTTCACTATCTGCTAGAAATGGCTGAAGTATAGCACAACACAATACAATACAGGCAAAGATGAACTCATATTCTTCACCTTTTGTCTGATGTACTCTGCAGTTTCTTTGTACAAAGAAATCAAGCTGTGAAATCTGGAAACTTCTCTCATTCTTAACTGAGCCAACATTTTCCCAGCAGGCTCTTTCCTAGCTCAAAGTCTTGAGAGCACAAGAGGGAGACAGAATAAGGGTCACTGTTCTCAGCCAGCTTGCAGTATCATCCATGGAGGCAATCCAAGTGTCTACCCCAATTTACCTGGCCAGCCATTATTCCCACTGCTTCTCTACCCTACCCTACACCTGACCCCAAGGAGACCAGTGTACACTTGACCCCAAGCATGCCAGTCTTGTTCCTGCCCACCTTCTCATGCATATTCCTTCTTAGGCTAGGAAGTATCACATCCATGCATTTCCTCATCTGACCTGAATCTACTCTTTACACCCTGGCAAAAAATCCTGCTGCTCTATAGCCCATTATTTAACCACTGCAGGCCAGAGGCAGTGCTTCTTCCACAACTAAACAAATGCAGTGGTGTTTGCATGTCTATTTCATTGTGTGTGGTATAGAATTGTTTGGAAAACTGAACAAATGCTTAATAAATAGTACCAATATTATTACATGTCAGACACTGGCCTGAGCATTTAAGAAGAGGAGTGGATGTAATCCCAGTGCTGAAAACAGGAAGAAACACTATAAATGCAATCTGTGTGGGGAGGCCCTATAGACCCTGTACTAAATACATAAAAAAAGAATAGGAGTGGGAATATATTATAATCTCTGTCCTTAAAAGAGCTCAAAATGCAATAATTATAAAACAAAAATGAAAAGATCAACCACTATAGCTAATCAGGCAGAAGGACTGAACCAGAGAGGAGATCCAAGTAATGTAACAATTTTTCACCATCTTTTTCCAGTAATCGTTCCTAAAATATTAGGCATAACTCTTCTACATGAGCATTAGACACTCATAATATTTTCTTTAATAACTTTTTGGAAACTATATTCTTATTTTTATACATTTTGTGACTTCCCAGGGGCTATATGCTAAATATATTTTCATAGAATTAAGCATTTTTTTGTTTTTCATTTTTTGTTTTATTTTTGTGGTACTGGGGATTGAACTCAAGACCTTGAGATTGCCAGGCAGGCACTTATTCTACTGAGCTATCTCCCCATCCCAGATTAAACATTTTTATCCAAAGAGTTGGAAACATTTATTCATCAGACTATACTTCAAAATAGTAGCATTATTATAAATATGTAACATCTTCCACTAATAGGTCCTCATTCTTTGCACCTGAGGGAGACCACACACAAACACACCCACACACACACACACACACACACACACACACACACTCATCCTTATCCCTATCCTTAGCGACCCAGTGTATTCAGAGACATGGAAAAAATGTGTTGAATCTAGAGCCAAGAAAGAAAGAAAGAAAAAAAAAGACCACTTCCAACTCATCCCCACTGTTAGAACAGAGCTCATGTGCATCAATTACTGTCTCCAAGCCTCAGGCTACACATCTGTAAGCCATGTAGTCAGCCTTCCTTGAGTATGAGGTCCTTATCTAGAGATTCCTGTCTGGACCTACTGGATCAGAACTTTCAGGGAGGAACCTGGAAACCTATTTCTTGAATAAGCCCTGAGGCGATCAGGATAATCATCCACTTCGGGAATCCCTTTCCCCATTCCCATTCTCCTCCTATTAAAGCCATGCTCCACTCAGGCATGGGTGCACATGTGTAATCCCAGCACAAGGGAAGCTGACAGGAGGATGATGAGCTCTGTACCAGCCTGTGCTGTGTAGCAACTTTAAGGCCAGCCTAGAGTACATAGTGAAACCCTGTCTCGAAAACAACGTAAGTAAAGACAGCTCCATGGAGCCTTCAAACAGCCTAGCCCTGCACCGGGTAGAGAGCATTGCTCCAGCTTTAAAGGAGAAACTACAATGGTATGGGCTCCCTCTCCTTTCTCTGTGCCCAGAAACACGCTTTCTTTTCACTTTCTAACTGCAGTTTCTGATCAACACAAATGTTTCGACCACCTATGATTCCTTCACAGTGACTGTTCAGAGGAGCAAAGAACACTTTGATTACCTTGATACCTCTTAAGAACTCACTAGCTTTGGACATGGGACACAGAATCTCCTTCATCAGATGATACTACTGCAGTTGCTGAATTTGGTTTGAATCAGATACATATCTGCAATTGCTTTGCTTACTCAACTGTGTTATTGTTAAATCTTATTGCATCCTCCCTGTTTACAGAAAGACACACTTAAGGAATTATGCTCAACTTTACTGGCTTTGATGGAGCCTCTTCTATAAAATGCCACTTTGCTGGGGTTTTCTCTCAGTGGGTTTAAAAGGAAAATCCTTCCCGCTTTCCCAGGGCAGCTTCAGTACTGCCTACGAACTCTAGCATTGAGGCTTTTCTGAGAGAGCGCAGCCACCAAGAGCCGGAGTTTCCAAATTCAGAGCTAATAGGAGGAAATGTATATGCACATGTAGTACAGAGTGGTCAAAAATACAAAGTGTGTACATTTTAAAAAATTTATTAATAGTAAAAGATGTATTGCTATTAATTTTCCTCCAAACACACACACTATACACACACACACACACACACACACCCCTCAAGCACACTTTTCCCATCATTCACAGCACTTCCTGAAGCATCATTGGAAGTCCTCTTTCACCAATTTCTTTAGCTGTGTTATCCTGGCTGCTTCAATGTCCTGAACTGGCTCAAAATGTTTCCCTTTCAGGGTCATTTTGGTCACACACTGCCAAAGCTGGTGAACAAGGTGGTGGAGACTATGAAGACAATTAATTATTGAAACTGTCCTATCAATCGGTTTTGAAACTGCCTCATTACTATTTGTTTCTCAATAAAATTAATTTTTTAAAAGGTGGTTGAGGCCAAACTATAATGTTTTTATGTGACAGGAATTGCCATAAATATTTTGAATCAATTCTGGACATAGAGACAGCCAATGAGAAGACACTCACAAAAGAGAACCTCCAGAACTGCTTCAGAAAGTGGAAAAAACAATGAGTTAAGGGTGCTCAGAGTGTGGGGGGTGGGGTGTATTCTGAGAGGAATTAATCACCATATATCTTCTACTACAGTAAATTTATTATTTTTTAATTTAAGTACTCACTTTTTTGTATTTTTAGGGAAGGGTCTACAAGGTGTTCAGAGTCTCACTACTAGATCAGATTCATAGTGAATCTCTTGTTTACAGACTTTCGAGTGCTGGGATTATAGGCGCACCATCACACCATCTCAATCACCGGCTCAAACACTGTCTCAGTGTGCCCTGGGGGCGGGGCTGGCATGGCAGGCCTAGGGATCAAACCCCTGACCAGCTATTTGGCCGGCCCATCACCAATTTTTTGTCACACAACAAATAATCAGAACTCATCCAAATTATCCAAAGCCTTCAGGAAATGAGTTTTTGAGAAAGAGAAATGCACATTTTTCTCACAGGTTATGACACATGAAACTCCATCCCAGGGAGCCCCATTTTCTGGTTAAAGGCAGCCGACTCCCTGGCTCTACCTCTTGCTAGCTACCTTCACTGGGAAGGTACTCCCACTTTTTGTATCTCAGGTGACAACTGGGTTTTTTGTACGCTAGTGTGAAGAACAGGCACACCTCCATTATAGGTCATTGTGAGGTTTAAATTAAATATTATATAAAGGGTTGATGGTAAATCCTGTCAGATGGTGAGTTTGCTGTGAGTGCCAGAGATTATTTCTTCTTGCAAGCCTATAGAATTTGAAGCACAATAACTGCAAAACTCCCACACGCCATCTGTCCTCCACACTCAGCAGTATATTAATCTATAACAAGAAGCTTGTTCAACCCAGTAAGCAACTGCCCCAGTCAGTACACAGTTCCCTTATCTGCCCCTGTGAAAATCTTGAAGGTGTGCCTCACTCTAAGGCATTTAATTTAAAGCCACATTTCTGGGTGATGAGTCCCACATGCTCCCCTCCCACTTGCCATCCTGAAGCCACCTTGCATGCCAACAAAGCCAGACTGCCACTGCTTCACCTTGTTCCCTCCATACAGCCTATCAAGCTCAGTTGACTTTGATGACTGGCACCCAGTGGGCACCCAATAAATACCGGTGGGCTCCAAATTTGAACTCATCTTCCTCCCCACAAAGGCACTGAGACTCAGCAATGGAGGCCTTAAAAATGGATCCATCTCTTAAGTATATACTTCTGAAAGAGACAAGAAGTAGAGAAAACAAAGAGAGGTCAGGGCCTTTGGCATGGAAAGAGAAGCATGAACACTTAAATAGAATTCTTTCAGCTATGAAAGATCCAAGCCCTTATTTGATGTGGATGAGAAACTACAGAACCCTGAGTCATATCTAGAGAAATGACACAGTCATCCAAAACTCTAGGATGAGTTACTTGGCGGAGACTAGGAGTCAAGTGGCCAGGCGTGTTTGAACAGCGTCAGCACCAGAAAGGCTGCAGCAACATCAATGCCTTGGCCTCAGGGCCTCAGAAGCTCGCTTCCTACCAAGCAGGATGGCTCTGCACTCAGCAAGGCAAAACGGAACACGAAATCATGGAACGTTCACTGATGGCAGTTTCCAGAAGGGAAAAGAAGCATCGCTAAAAGGACAAACATAAAATTGCACTGATTTAGAATGTGGGATTTTAGAGTAGAATGCTTTTTACTGAAATATGATTTGAAAGAACACTCTTGATTACTGGATGCTCAGGGCCATGCATAATTAAGCAAAGATTATAAGGTATTTTCCCTCGAGAGTTTTTTAAAAAATAGGAAAATCACTACTAGTGAAACATAATGTCCAAAGTACATGGCAAAGAGTCCGCTCTTTATGGAGTTTTTACTGCATCCTGTTCACGGGAACACTCAAACTCCACAGCCTGTTCCCAGAACCTATCATCATAGCCACAGTTCTGATACTCAGAAGAAACAGAACGAACTTTCAATAATGAATTCATAGCTGAGGGGAGCAAGCGCAGAATGAGCAGTCCTAGTGAGGCAAACAAAATATGAATTATACTGAAGAAAATTCCCCATAATAGCTTAATCTTCTGTTTCTACATATGTGTAACTGATGTACAGCTTCAGGAAGTAAATAAGTCACACCCATGCTAATTCTAATTGCAAGGACCATGGTGCTCTGGGAGTGGTCTCTTCTTGTCAGGGTTGCTTTGGGGGACGAGATAGTTTCTGGGTTAAAAACCAGCCACTGAGAGGTCAAACAGACTGTCCATTCTCTAGCTTAGCATAGGGGCTTAATTAATGTAAAACTCATCAATAAAATGTATTCCCTTCAGAGGCTGGGGAGACAGCTCAGTAGAATAAGTGCCTGCCTGGCAAACACAGGGTCCTGAGTTCAATCCCTGGTACTGCTAAATAAATAAATAAATAAATAAATAAATAAATAAATAGAATGTATTCCCTTTGGACCTGGGGAGATAGCTCAGTGGACTAAGTGCCTCCTTAGGCAAGTGGATTAGAGACAGGGATTCTATCCCTGGCTCCACATGGCATGTTGGCCCCACCCACAGATGCACTGAGGTGGCCATTGAGACTGGGAGTGGTGGTACATGTCTGTAATCCCAGCGCTGGGGAGACTGAAAACAGGAGGATCACTAGAGTCTAATCTTGTCTAGTGAGACCCTGTACCAAATTAATAATAATGATAACAACAACAACAACAACGTATTCCTTTCTTTTTAGGACATAAAAAGGAATGGACTTTAATTTTCAAATGTCCCAATTTTGTGCTATTTTTTTTATCAAGCTCCTGTTTGGTTTGATACTGTAGATTGGACAGAGGGGAATGTGCATGCTAAGGATGTACTCTACACTGAGCTGCACACTCAGGCCTGAATTTTTTGTTGTTATTGTTGTTGCTGCTGTTGTTAAATAAAGGTGGATATGCAACAAGAAAAATGACAAAGGAATTACAATTTACTCAAGCAGAATTCATTTATTGAATATGTACTTAATTGTAAGACTGCTCCATGTGCTAGGCAAAAACATAACTGAATCTACCTGATTTTGTAAAATTCTTTTTGGGTGCTGCTTGTAGCTACCTCTGTTACCAGGGCTCTGTCATCTCACAAGAACCATGATGTTCTCAGCCTGACTAAGAGAAACAATTGGCATGTGCATAGAAAACTAGCCATGGAAATACAGGCAGAAACAGCACAAAGTGTTACATGTGAGAGCTATGATGTATACAGACAGAATGTTTCTTAGGGAAAAGGAAAATTCAACTGATGATAGGCTTGGGAAAGAGCTGGGTGGAGAAATGGTCAAAGGAACTGAGTTTGCCCCTCAGGGTGGTTGAGTAATATATGGAGTGTTATTAGATCAAAGTTCTCTATCTCCAAGGAGAAAACAACTAAAAATTGGCTTTAAGTCTGTCCAGAAAGATGTCAGCTTAGCTTTTAGGATGAATTCTTGATGTATAAGTTGATATGGATCATATTGGGTTACAAAGAGAAGTCTTGTAATCTCCCTCCCAGGAGAGGCATATGGCAGGAAAAGACCAGCCATGTGCAGGGCCATTTCAGCTGGCCACCTCCCTCAGAGCCAGAGGGGCACACTAGAAGGCCTCCCAGGACTCTCAGCGACTTGGGATTTTTTATTAATTCAAGAAACATAAGACTGTGGAAGTGACTTCTCTGCTTCCCTGTGTTCAGTGATTCCAGAAAATTCCAAATATTTGCCTTCATATAAATGAAGTGAACACTAAGAACAGACTTTATAAAAACATTCTACAGCTAATAAGCACCTCATGGAATGATGTAACTACGTGCCTTTTCCTTAATATATAAATGGCTGGGCATAGTTTGAAATAGAACTCTGGAGCTTGTTACAATTAAAAGGACAGGTTGAAAGAGAAGACAAGGCAAAAGAAGAAAGAGAGAATGCAAACAGCCCACATACAGTGAAGTGACCAGCAGTGGGCATTCCTGGAAGAAAGCAAATCTAACTTTCACATGGGGAAATTGCACTGGAATCTCTTAAGCAAAGTCAGTCTGGCTCACTGAGGAAATTCAAGGTCAGCCTTGATATGTTTGGTCCCAAGAGAAAGTTGTCTAGTTGCCAGAACATGAAGAGAGGAAACTGGCTCCCTTCCTGCTCATGCTATGAACAGGGTACTGAGGTGGGCCGGGTCCTAGGAACACCTCTCCTGCCCACGTTTCTCGGGTGACACTTATTCCTGCCACACTCACAAGCTGTGCATAGAAAGGCTTGTAAGAACAAAGGCAATTCACAAATCATCCAGTGTAAGGTATACACACACACACATGCACCTCAAAGCACTGTACTTGGTTTAGTGGCCAAAGGAATACTTTCTACTTCTCTTACAATAAAGTCACACAGCCTGGCTGAGGAAAACCCATTGGAAGATAGCTCAGCACAAAAAGCCAGAACAGCTGCTCAGTCCCCTGTCTCCTGAGCTGAAGGCTCTTGCTACCCCTCCAGCAGGCACTTTCAAGGAGACAGCAGCTTGGTTTTCTGCAGAAAGAGATCTTGGTGATCTGCTTTAATTGCCAATATTCTAAAAAACTTTTAACTCTACCTCAATTATCCCTCAAAAATCCCACACCCATACCTAGAAATTTTCTCTTCTAGCCATGAAAATATTTAAGACAGTTAAATCAGAAATCTTGGGCCCATGTTACTGTATCAAATAATTGATATACATGGAAATCAATCCTCATACTTGAGAGCATTCAGCCATGGCTACGTACATCACAAATCTAGCACCTTTTTGAAAGGAAGAAGAGAATAAGGAAGGAAGGGAAGGAGGGAAAGAGGGAGATGGAGAGGGGAGAGAGGAGTGGAGGGAGAGGAAAGGAATGGAAAGGAAAAAGAGTGGAGGGAGAGAGGGACAGAGGGAGCAAGAGAGAGGACAAGAAAGAAAAAAAAGCACAAAAAATTTTTCCTCTTGTTTTCTCACTTATCTAGGCACTGAATGGCAAAACAAAGAGGTTCATAATTCTCAATTTACATATTTTTCCCACAAAACAAGTTCATATCCTATAAAACAACTCTGCTTTTCACTGAAATAAAAATGGAACATTTTTACTATTGCTACACAAAGACAATGAGCTGTCAGCTTCCAGACACGTTGACTTTGACCACGAGAGACCACGAGGTTGGCACTCCACATGGTACTCTGCAAACTGGAAGACCTTGTCCTAGGACTTCACTTCTCTAAAGTCAATAGCTTTGAGAGCTTGCTGCATTCAAAACTGGCTCTGTGCAATGGTACGTTTTTGATTGGTAACACTCTCGATTAATTACCACCGTAATAAAATACACTTTGATTATACAGTCCTTTGTGCCATTTGTACTTACAGAACAATAATTCTATATGATATAAATATTTGAAGAAAACAAAATGGCCTTAAGCATGAACCAACCCTGCACAACAGTTGTGGTTTAAAAAGAAACAAATAAAAAGAGGAGACAAGTGTTTTTGGAGCTCGCAAAATTGGAAACAAGGAAAGTCAATAAAATTTTTTCCCAAACCACCTTTCCCCACCCCTGGAAAGCATTTTATGAGATAATGAAAACCTCTTACATGGAGTGATGTGATTAAGTAATAAAGGGCTGAATTTCCCTTCCTATGTACCTCCACGGGGTGCCTCAAGCCCGTGTGAGTGTTCAGTGTGTTAGTATACCAGTAGATTACAGGTATTTGTGACAAGAGCTCCCACTGAGAATTTCTCTTTCTGTACACTGGCTAAATAACAGCCTCATTATTGCTTACTCTAATGACCTGTTTGGAAGCTCTGCCCTTCGTAGGAATCTGTGTGAACGGCGGATATGGAAGCGTGACCTCAGCCTCAGGACTGTGCAAAGTACAAGCGTGCACACTTGAAACCTCATGGTTCTGCTTGGGAGACATGGCAAGAAAAACCAACTTTTTCCCCACATCTTCACGGGAGACCATAGGGCCTCAGTCACAGGAGATACTCAGCCAAGTAAGACAAGATGTGCGGCCGGCTGTCAAGCCTGGACATTCAGTGCTTAAAGGATGGTGAGTGTGCTCTTTTCTGGGTTTAATCTCGTCACTGCTTCCCTCTGGAAGGATGGTGCAGGGCACAGGTTTGACCCAGCCTGCTGTTCTGCAGGTTTCCAGTAACATGCAGGTTAAGCCAGCCAATCAATCAACCAGCTAACCGAAGCTTCATCACCCTCCACCCTGGACTCTCAGAGCTCTGAAACCATCTGATATTCCTTTAATGGGATTACCCTGATGGACACAGAATCTCTGGAGTCTGTCATTTGCAGAGAACTACTTCCAACAGTATTTATGGTATGGTGTTCTCGTGGCTCTTGCTCATATTATTCTCTCAAAAGTCAACTTGATTGCATTTCAAAGTCTTCTTTCACAAAACCGTCCCAATAATGAACACACATGTATGTAGGGGGAAGGCTATTGGCTATTTTTTTCAAAATGTTTAATTTTGAAATTATTTCCCATCTACATAAAATTTGTAGGAATATAACACAGACATTCCAAATATTCTTTAGCCAGATTTGAG
>NDGN011133624.1:0-19933 GCA_002564285.1 Tympanoctomys barrerae | reverse complement strand
CATGTTCCAGAATGGTGGCAGCTACCACACCAGGTTTCAGAATGGCACCAGCATGGAGAATTTATTCCTTAGAATCAGTGTCAGAGTGTTCAGTGATCCAGGCACTCAACTCCTATAGCCAAGAAAGAAGACAGACCTTGGCATCACCCATGCAGCACTGGTTTTAGGTGCTTGATAAATGCAGGAGTTCTGAGAATCAGAAAGAATCTACCTAGATTTCAGAAGGCCTGAGAGGCCAGGCAGTGTGTGCCTGAGAGGGCAGTGTGTAAAGCTGTGAGTGAGAAGCCTTTTCAATGGAAACCCCAGAAGTTTGGAAAAGCCAGGAACATGAACTATCTAAGGGAAACTACAAGGGAGGAGAAAAGTTGGCCTAAGAGACAAGCCATGGGAGGAATTACCAAAAGTGACATAGCAGTGGAGCCACATGAAACTTACAAATTACCACAGATTGCTTTGGATGCCATATGGACCTTTTGGACTTAATGTTTTCCCTGCTGGATTTGGGACTTGTGTCAGTCCTAATGTTTTGTATTCCCCTGTTGTGTGTACCTTTTGGAACGGCAATGTTTATCTTGTGCCTTTGAATATTGGAAGTGTTTAACTTTTCATTTGTACAGAGACTCATAGCAAAGAGTTTGCATTTGATCTTGGAGGAGACTTGGGACTTGAACTTTTCAGAAATGCTGAAACTGTTAGGACTTTGGCAACTCTTAGAGATGGACTAAAATGTTCTTTTTCACAAAGGAATGTACATGAGTCTTTGGTGGTCCAGGGGCAGAATGTTATGGTTTGTGTCTCATTGCCTCCCTAATGCTTCATGCACTCATGGGGTAGACTTCTAGATTTCATGATGAACTCATGATTCACTGGGATTATGGGTATGAGTGCTATATCTGCCTTTGAGCAGGTAATTGCATTACATTGTAAGGTAGGAAGAGGGGATAACTAGCTGCCTGAGCTGTTGCCACTCCCTTTTGCTCTCTGCACTTTCCAAGTGCCTTGAAAGGTTGCTCTTTCCCATGTGCTGCTTTGCCTTGGAGCCAGCTGAGTATGGACTGAAATCTCAAAGTAACTGTGAGCTTAATAAACCTTTCCTTCCTTCATTTTGAGTGCTAGGTATTTGTCCCAGCAATGAAAGAAAAATATCTGAGACATCCAGTGATTGAATGTTTCTAAAATATACCTTGACTTAGTATAATGATCTTGCATGTTTTTTACATTCTTTGGCCTGTTAATGTGATTGTCAATCTGAATATATGGTGATTAACTGTATGAAGTCCTAAAAGAAAAACAAATCTGATCCTGAAAAAAATAGAAGAGGGGAAAAATTGAAGTGTATTATGTACATGTACCAGTTCCTTATATTGAATATGACCACTGTATATTGCAGATATTTATAAATAAAAGTTTAAAAGGTAAGTAAATTACTAACACACTTAATTGGAACCCAAAGAATAAAAACCCATTTAGAAACTGATTAAAATAACTCAAGTTAAAAATGAATAAATAAATATTTGAAAGGACCTTTCTCTAAAGATGATAAAAACAATGAAAAAGTCAATATTGTGATAAAAGAAGTCCAAACCAAAACCACAAAGAAATGCCACAGAAATATCAACTAGGATGGTCATAATCATAAGAAATGACAAATTTTAATGAAGTTATGGAGAAACTTGAAGCCATATTTAATGCTGGTGGAAATGTAAGACGGTACATCTATTTTGAAAGTAATTTGCTAGTTACTAAAAATTTTAACTATAGTTATCACATGACCCAGTAATATCAATTCTGGGTTTAAAAGATCTGAAACACACACACACATACACACACACACACACACACATTCACAAACATACAGTCCCTCACAATGGCTATTCAGTGTACTATTATTGTTCATATACAAAAAATCAAAAATTAAAATGTTCATCAGTTGATGAATGGAAAAACAAAATATGTGTATGTTGTAGGATTTACATCTCCCAAAAAAACTTGATGTGATTTGGAGAGGTGATTGATTTATGGAAGCACGATACTGCTCATTGGATTAGGCCACTGCTAAGTTTATATCTCAATGTGATGTTGGGAGGTGAAGCCTGCTCAGAAAAAGACCACTGGAGTGTGTTCTGGACAGGTCTACTGAACTTCCTTCTCCCTCTCTGTTTCCTGCTGTCATAACATGAGCTATTTTTCCTCTACCATGCTGCCAGCCAACTACAGACTGCAACTTCTAAAAAGTGGGCAAAAATTAACTATTTCTTTTTACAGTTGTGGGTGTAAGATATTGTGTGTCAGTGATGAGAGAATAGCTAAGATATCTATCTATATCTATGCATCTATATATCTATAACTATATCTGTATCTGTATCTATAGTTAGATAGTTATATAAATATCAACATTCATCCTTAAAAATAACAGAGTACTATTATATACCAAAACAAAGATGATTTTTTTAAAACCTTGTCTATGTTACAGTAAGTAGAAAAACAATTAGATGTAGGAGCCACATATATGATATAAGTTAAAAGTTCTAAATGCAAAAGTCTTTCTATCTTTATAGAATGATAAAAAATAGGAAGCTATTGCAGACTGTTCAGGCCCACCACTCCCAAATGAGTGGACAGTGAGGACTTTAATGAAAGAGGTAAGTGGCAACATTTTAGGGCTTCTAAATGATCAAAACCTTCTGGTAGGATTTAAGATTTTCTGGGGGCCAAGACAAAGAACTTCTCTGGGAGCCTTAATTTATTTGGTTTTCAAACAAAAAAGGAGGAAAGAGCAGGAACCTAAGCAGGACTTGGGTAATTAGCACCAAGACTTCCCCAAATAGTAAATGATGCAAAATAGGAGACTATCTTATCTCCAGGTTGACATTCACCTTAGGAGTGAAATACCTGCAGTTATAGTCATTATCTAGTCAATTGGAATCTAGTCAATCATCTGGGGCCTGATCTTGTCCTTAGAGGTCTCACAGCATCACAGGGCCCACTACAGGCCTCAGCCTGGACCTGTGATTCAGACCGTTTCACTCACCATGAATCCAATGCCCATCTGAAGACAAGGGGCCTAGGCCTGGGATTGACCCACAAGTAAACAAAAATAGACAATTGATTAATTTTAAGTCCCACTCAGAACTGCATCATAGTGGTATCTATCAAGAAGGGATGACACTGAATAGTGACAATGAATGAATATGAGGTAACTTTTTTTGGGGGGTGAAACTATGCTTTAATTAGACAGTGCTGTTATAAGTTTGTAAATATGTTAAAAGTTTTTGAGTTTCAGGTTTTAAGTGGGTAAATTTTACAGTGGATGAATTATACCTAAACAAAAATTTATCTTTAATGTTAATAATATTTTATCATCTTTTAAAAATTAATCTATAGTTCATTGTAAATTAATTTTTTATTAACAAAACATATATAAGGTGATGTGTTGCCTTTACACAGAACAAGAAATGCTTACTAAGGTATATTAAAATATGTCATTATCTGCCATGGTAACTCTAATATTTCACACAGCCAGAAATTTAGCCCAAATAATTTAATGTTCAATTGTTAGTGGGAGCAAAATTTGCATCCTTACATTCTCTTCTATGATAAAATACCCTCATTTGCATAGTGTTTGCTTGGCTTTCAAACTAGCAGTTGCATGTTCTTGGAATCAGACTACAGGAGACATAAATCCTCTGCTCTGTGACCTGCCTTAATTCATGCCGCCCCTGAGTTTAACAGTATAGCTACGTGACCACCTTGTGATGGTTTTTTATTAGCAACAGAACTTGGACTCCACTGTGACCTGGCTGTTTTCCTCTCTGTTGACCCTGGGTTTGTTTCTGTAGAGACTTGGTATCTCTTTGGCTCCTGTACTGTTGTACTTCTGCCTACCTCACTTTACATCTTTAATTAGAGTGTCTAGCTTATCTGATTTTCTGTCCCTTTTCTCTCCATTGCCTTATTTAAGCATATCTACAGCCAGCAGCATTATTGAATTAATTTGATATTTCTCATTTCACATCTTTATCAAATTCAATTAGATTTGTTCTGACCTTTTTGCCTGATAGTGTAATATTAGACTCAATGAGACTCAAAAAATGTCATATCATACAGAGACAGAGTTTAAACTCTACCTACTATATGCAAGGGAAATATGTATTTATCACGCAATTATAAATGTGAAAGTAACAATGTTTTTCTCTAGTATGTTTCTTTTTGAGTTCTCTCTACTTAGGAAGAAAACAAGTGTTTAGTCCTTAAATTCTTTACAAATTTTAGAAATGGCATTAGTCTTGCATCAGCACATCTGTCCTTACACAGAAAGTATAGTTTATATTTATGCTTAAGTTGTATTTTCATTGTACACCACAAAACAAGTTATCTATTGCATATTTCATATGATTATTGTAATTTATAGTAAAAGTCATTTATGCATGTTTGTAGGGGGAAAGTATGTAATTCTATTAAGCAAATTATCAAAAATATTAGGAACACATTCATCTTTACAGTAAGAGTTGCAGCTCAAGCTGAGAAAACCAAAGTTGTATTCATTTTTTAAAGTTTTTGAGATGAGAAGCGAGAAGCAAGAGTGGTTTTTACCCGACAGGAATTGTTATCTCTGTCCACGTAGGGCAGACAGGTGTCTAGGTTGGCAATGCTTGCGAGGAACTGTACTGCCTTGAACATGGAATCCAGCCTGATGGTCAGATGCCTAGTGACAAAACCATTAGTGGCAGGGATGACTAGTTCAACATGTTCCTCAGAGAGACTGGGGTTGGCAAGCACATGCCTAGAGCAGTGTTTGTGGACCTGGAGCCCACGGTGGTAGATGAAGTATGCACGGGTTTCTACCGAAAGCTCTTCCACCCAGAGCAGCTGATCATAGGAAGGAAGGTGCAGCTAATAATTATGCCAGAGGGCATCATACCATTGGCAAGAAAATCGCGGACCTGGTCCTGGACCGCATCCACAAGCTGGCGGATCTGTGCATAGGCCTGCAGGGCTTCCGCATCTTCCACAGCTGTGGAGGTAGTACCTGTGTCTCTACTCATGGAGCTGCTCTCAGGGGACTACGGCAAGAAGTCCAAGATGGATTTTGCCATTTACCCAGCCCCCCAAGGTGTCCACCGTCATCGTGGAATCCTACAACTCCATCCTGACCATGCATACGACCTTGGGACCATGGACTGTGCCTTCATGTTGGACAATGAAGCCATCTATGAGATCTGTCCTCTCAACAGGGACATCGAGCGCCCCACCTACACCAACCTCAATCGTCTGATCTGGCAGATCGTGTCCTCCATCACAGCCTCCCTGCACCACAATTTTGATCTCATGTATGCCAAGCCTGCCTTTGTGCACTGGTACCTAGGAGAAGGCGTGGAGGAAGGGGAGTTCTCTAAGGCTCATGAGGATCTGGCGGCACTGGAGAAGGATTATGAGGAGGTGGGCGTGGATTCCCTGGAAGCAGCAGCTCAAGAAAGAAAATACTGAGTAGGCATGAGCAACTGGCAACTCTGCCTTAACTTTTCACCTACATGCACTATTTACCATTACAATATGTACCTATTAAAGTTCCTGTATTGAATCATTCAAAAAAGAAAAAAGTTTTTGAGTGAATCCCCCCCTAACCTGATAAACTGGAGAAAATATTTTCTATTAGAGTCATAATCTCTTGTTTTATTATAACCATGCAGGTTCTTTGAACTTTTCACTCTGCAGCTTTTACATGGGAATTACAGCTCAGTATTTATCCTACCATAATACCAATTTTCAAAGCCCAACATTTTTACGGTGACTTCTGTCAATATTTTGTAGATGTGAGAGACATTGTGAGAAAAATACACAGTAAAAAATCCTGTGATCAAATTTTTCTATATTTTCTTCATAGGTAGTTAGATTTAAATGTGTAATAAAAATCACTTGCATTTCATAGCTCCACTATTGCTTACATCAGTTAACATTACTATTCTAATACTCTGGAATCACAAATGCTTCAAAATTGGAAAACTTTTAAGTAACAACATGAAGCTACAAGCTGGAAATTTCCATTTTATCCCATGTGATAGTTTCTACTCAAAACACATCAACTAATCTGAAGATAACCACGCAATACAACAACTATTGTCAAAATCATATTACTTTGTTTAATGGAATTTTATGTCATTTCTAATTTCTTAACCTATTCTTATTCTTTAAAAAGTAAAGAAACACAGGCACACTAAAATTATTGTGTAAAATTACCGTCAAATTATGTATAAATTGTGTATAAAACAAAACAAAAAAGGATGTCATGTTTACACTTGGGTTTAATCCCTAATAAATCATTGTATATATATATATAAATTTTCTGGGTCACAGGTGTGAATCAGTGGCATAAGCCCCTGCCTGATAAGTGCACAGTCTCAAGTGCTATCCCCGGTACTGCATAAATAAATAAATAAATAAATAAATAAATAAATAAATAAAATAGAATGGTAAAAAAAAAACCAATTTCCAAAGCTTGAAGTTGAATACCCAATCTATGTTTATTAATTTATGATATTCATAACCTGCAAAACAATGTCAGTAGATTCTAGGTTTATTGAGAACATGATATGTGGTCTTTAATTTTTAAATTTTTAATATATTAATATGCTTAAAGTAACACTATACCTATTTATCTATTTATACTAAATATCACTAGCAAACGTTGCCTGATAACATTAACGTAAGCAACCCACTGCTAATGTTTTTCTATTAAAAGCTTCCTTTGTCCTTGATTTACAATGAGCAAAATAGCTCATTCTAATCTTTATTACTTAAGGTCTAATTCTTATAGTTTTACTTTATATCCTTTTATTTTTTTCAGGTCAATCTGTCTGGAGAAGATTCATTATCTGTTTCCCAAATCAATATCACCTCCAGCCTATCCTTGTCTCTTTCTGAACTCATTCTCCCTCTCTGCCACACAAAAATCAATACATCACAAAGGCTTATTACTCTTTTAGAGAAGAAATCTGTCCAGTTGCCATATGTAACATGTGACACATTTTACTTGACCAATACATATTTTTAATTAGTCCATTTTTTCAGTGTTATGGTTTTCATGAACTTATCCTTAACACATATTCTTTCCTGTATTGGTTGATTTAAAATTTTTTAGGGAAAAAGATGTCTGCCCAAGGTAGTATCATCTCTTTTCAAGAGCTAAAAGAGTCCTGACAAAATCAATAAAAGTTCTGCCCAGAATAATTTTGGGTAGGTTACCTTCAAAATGCAAACAAACGAAAACTGTTATTGTTAATGCTATAAACTATTTTGCCAATTTCAAATGGTGAAATTTTTTCATTATTTTCCTGTGGAACTATCAAGCCTAGGCATTCTTTCTCATGTGCACTCACTTCGGGTTTGAAAACATAACTGAATAGAAAGTGAAAGGACAGGAAAAGGGTATTTCGCACACCCAGTATCAAAAGAAGAGTGTCTATTTTTATATCAGACCAATTTGATCTGACATCAAAACTGTTAAATAGACAAAGGTTATTTTATAATGATTAAATAATGAATCCATAGAGAAGATATTATAATTATAAAGACAACATCAGAGATATAAAATATGCAAAGAAAATGGAACAGAAGGAAGTAGATAGGTATATGATAAAACAATTCAGTATCCCACTTTTAATAGTTAATGGAACAACCAAAAAGTCATCATTAAGATACAGAAAATTTTAATACTATTAAATGGACTTACACTAAGCAGAGTACTAAACAATAACAGACAACATAAGAAACAGGCTGTGACAGATCTCAATGTTAGTTCTTATAACACATCTCAGTATATTTAAAAAGTCTGAATTCATACAAAATATCTTTTCAAGTCACAATGGAGTGATATTAGAAATAAATAGCAGAAAGAGAATAGAACCACAGATACAAGCAAATTTAATAATACTACCCTGAACAACCAATGGGTCAAAAAAGCAATTACAAGGAAATTAAAATTATCCTCAGGCAAAATGACAATTAAAACATATTACAACAAAATTTATGGAGATTAATTAAAGCATTTAAAGAGATAGATGTATAACCAATATTAAAAGATCTCAATACCAAAACTTAACTTTAAATCTTAGGTAACTAAAAATGTAACAACAAACTGACAACAAAGGTAGAATAAAGAAGTATACAATAAAGAATTGAACAGAGATAAAGCAACATAAAGAATAGATCAACAGAGAAAATAAATAAGACCAAGAGTTTGATTTTTCAAAAACCTAAGAAAATAGACAATGAGATAGATATTAAACAAAAAATAAGATTCAAATAATCAAAATTAGTAATGAAAATACTTATTTTTAAAAAGTAACAATGATTACAGGAAAATACTATGAGCAATTGTACAGTAAACAGTTGAATAGCATCACTCATCATTAGCAACATGTCCTATTTCATGCTTCTTGGAGGATGGGCATGGTAAAAAAGGAGCTAAATGTTGCAAGCACATGAAGACACTAGAACCCTGTTATGCTTTTACACCCACTGTGGACAGCAGTGCAATGGCTCTCCAAACACTGAAAATAGTATTATTATATTTTATTCAGCAATTCCAGTTTTTGAACAGACACTTATAAGCCCATGTTTATAGTAGCACAATTTGCAATAGTCTAAAGGAGAAGCAAACCAAGTGTCTACATAGAGGTGAATAAACAAGGTGTAGTAAACCACATACAGTGAAATATCTTTCAAACTTAAAGAGAAAGGGATTTTGGCACTTGCTTAAATCTGGTTGAAAAGGCAAATGTAGTAAAACTACTCTTGCAAGATATATAAAGTAGTGGAATTTGTAGAGATAGCAAAATAGTGGTTGCCAGAGTCTAGCAGAGAAAAAAATGGGAAAGAGTTTGATGAGTATGGAGTGATAGGTTGGGAAGGTGAGGCCCTCAGGAAGATAGATGCTAGCAACAGGTGCACAACAGACACAGGGTACTTCATAGCACTGAGCTGGACACTTACAATGTCTGTAACAATAAATTTTGTGTGATATTTTATCATTATAAAACAAACATATCAAAAACTACAATGTAGAATTTGACTTTTATTTCAGTTGCCTTTGCTTTTATTAAGCACATATTCATGCATAAGTAATATTACATAAAAATAAAAGGAACATGTTAGAAATGGAGACACCTCCAGGAAGATCTTAATCCCAGTGGTTACTTGTTCACCAGCTCTGAGGCATTTTCATTATCATAATAAATTATATAATCATTGTATAATTATCTATAATTATAACATCATGTAGCTATAATTATAACTAAATGAACATCTCCTAAGCAACTACAATATGCCAGAGGCTGTACATAACAAAAAGAATTTTTTTGGCTTTGTCCCTTTCTAATTTTGGCTGGACTATGTGCTTTCTTTATCTTTAGAAGCCAAGAGAACCTCCTGGAATATAAACTTTCACTTCAGCTTTTCTCTTCTATGCTTACTTTATAAACATTAAAATGTTTCAGTTTATCTTAAAACATTTCATTTGAGAAAAAAAATGAGAGAAGCCATCATAGTAATTTTTATCTAACATATAAAAAATTTCCCAAGGTATTTATACTTCTGGAACTGAAAATAGATGTCTTATTAAACTATTTTGAAATTGCATAAGGAGAAAAACACAAAACCTCGAAGGCGAATAGAGGGAGGTTCAAACTTTGTATAATGTGCTTTGATGAGGAGAATCAAAGGATTGCAGATTTAATCACAGGCAGAACTTTAAAGTCTAATTATAGAAGTCCATCATCTGGAGCCAAAGGCCAGAAAACTAATTCTGACTCATAAATGTAACTAAATTGAAGCTCATTTTGCAGAAGAATCATCTGAGCTTCATGGAGACGTGGTTGATTCGGTACTTTGCTCCATTTACTTTCTTGGCAAAAATCTACAGGGATATAAAAAAAAGTTTGCAAGTCATCAATTAAAAATTCTTTGATGTATTTTCAGAAGGGAAGGCCATCTAACCTCCAGCCAGTAAAGCTACACAGATGCCTATATGGTTTGTGTTCAACACTGAGGATATATTATTAAATATAACTGTTACTGATAGATAAAGTAACAGTTATATTTTGCTGATATTTATACAAATTATAGAGGATTTCTAATTGAAAGTTAAATTTATATTCTTATTTTCCATATATGTGACAGTGAGAAGGAATGTATGCAACAATAAGGAAGCCCAAAATTTAATCTGGAAATTCATAAGACAAGGATAATAAGTATGTAGATATGTTTCATTTACACGGATAATTAATAACGTGGTAGAAATATGTATGTTAAGTGTATGTTAAGTGTATGTTAGTGATCTCTGAATTGCTAAAAATTATTACTCACAAAACATGAACCCAGGCAGCAATGAATTATCATCATTCTTTCACAGAAAATAGAATAATTTAACAGCATGTTAAATTACATGCAATCTGACATTGAACACAGTTTATTTAGAGTACATAGACTTTGTTAAAGTACTTCTAATTCATTCCTTTCAGTTTTTTACCTAACATCACAATCTCGTTAGTAATATTTGACACATTTCTCACATAATCGGCATCTGCACAATGAATAAATATCTAGATAGTGTTGTGGTATGTTTTTAAGAAAAAATGAATAGTTTTTTTGGTTACAATGTTCTATTTAGTCCTTCAAAATGATTTTTTCACTTATATTCACATTGTTTTCATAATAAAATAATTAATTGTGGAGCCAGTATTGTGATGTCTTTATTGGAGAAGATGGCAGAATTATCATTGCAAACAATGTGTGTTTCAATTACCTTTCACTAATTGTAGGAATAATAAGGAGAGCAAAATGTTTCCTACTGTAACCCAGGAAGATGCAAAATTTCATTTGTTAAACTGCTTTCAGATATTATTTTAATCATACATATTTGCCTGAATTTATACTCTCAGAATTCAAAGGAATTTTATCAGAAATCACTTTGATTATGTTTTCTAAGATTAACATTTCACATAAAACATACAATAAAGACAAAAATAAAAATTCATCTGTCACTTTAATTTTATTAATGTGCAGAAAATATTTAAGGATTATTTTTTCAGGCACTCTTTTCCCCAATGCTTGTTGATGTATTTTGCATTTTTCCTATTAAGCTGGGAGTCAATAAAACATCTACACTTTTTATAAACTTAGTATAAGCCAGGGAATTATTTCTTCTGAAAATGAACACAATTCATAAAAAGGTAGGAAAATATTGAACTAAACAGGTCTGTAAAGTATGCTGAATTAAGTGCCACTTGTAGCAAACAAATAGTGAAGAATAGCATAGTGTGGGCATGAAAATAATCCCAAAACAAGGCTGACTAGTTTGGTACATTTGTTGCCACCCAAGTGTGTGTTGACTACTGGTATCACACTTCTAATTACTGCAAGCTTATCTTGTAATCATGAGCCCTTCAATCCTTCTTCACTTAAATGTATGTCTTGTGTCCTTTTTATGCTTTTTAAACAACGTTAAAAGAGTTACTTGAATACCTATCATGCTCTTTGTTAAGTTGATTTAATCTATAACAGAGCATAGGAGGTATACTAAAACATATCAACTGGTCTACCTTAAGTTTAAATTGGATTGCACATAATCCTATGCTATTTAATATGTATAACTTTCACATTCCATGAAAATTTTTAGTTATGCTTTGGTTTTCCTTTTTAATAGATATTGGACTTGTTAACCCAATAACAAGGTTGGAATGAAAAAATAACCAAGCGCTGGAAGAAAAACTGAGTAAGAGGCAGCAAATATCCTTTGAAACAAGGACACTATATTAAAGATAGCAAAATAATTTATTTTCACACTGATGGGACTTGGTATACATCTGTGCCTAGGGCTGGGAAACTTCGACACAGTGGTACTTTTTTCATCATGAAGCTAAAATTGTTCTGTGATGTATGGTGGAAAGCTTTGTTCCAAAGCCCTTCTTTAAAGATAGCTTCAGGCCTCAAATTTGAATTAATGGTGCCTGCAAATAGCAGCTCTGACCACTAACAGGTTGGTAATTTTGCTTGAGCAAGCACTCATAAGAAGACAGATCATTGAAATTTTTGAAAAGCTTCTAAAATGATGGCATGGACACTGGGCATCTTATATTATGAGAAACATTGCCTTGAGCTAGGTATAATTCTATGAGAGAGGTACCACTCATTTAATTACTAAGATAAGCTTAAAAAAACTGATGTAGTCCTATGTTCCTTAAGGTTCTCTAAAGAAATAGTTAATAGAAAATATATGCATACTTATACAACAGGATTTATTAGGTATAATTACAAAGTCAGAGCCAAGACAGTCCACAGTGGTGCTGCATGCTGAGGGGCACAAGACCTATCACTTGCTCAAACAGGAAGCCAGAAAATGCAGAAGAATTAAAGATGCAACTCCTGTCCAAGACTGAAGGTCTTCGGACCCACTGGAGGGTGGATGGAATGCTGAGTCTTCACTGGAAGGCTAAAGCAACTGGAGACATGGAGATTGATATGCAAAACCAGCTGTAACAAAGGAAAGGTTCATCCAGGAAGACTAGGTTTCTTAGGGCATTTCTTTCTTTCTCTCTCACATTTTCTTAGGAAGCCTACGGCTGGGCACCACCTACAACAGAGTGGATCTTCCTTCCTCAGCTTACTAGCCTCCACCTCAGTCATCAAAGACAACCACAGAAACCTATGTTCCTAATATGATAGTCATTTCTTAATCTATTCAAAGTGCCATATTAATTCATGGTCACAGGAGCCGCTTATGTAATGTAGATTTGTAAGATTTTTTAATGAAAATGAAAAGGTAAAAAAGAAATCTTATTTGAAAAATAAGTGCCCAATGGGAAAATATAATTAAATGTGTTTTTCCCAGTAGTAAGAAAGGAGAATCATCAGTTGAAAAACAATAAAAAAATAAAGAAGTTTAGATATATGCACAGTCAAGCTAAAAAAATCTTCAAGACTCTTTTTCAGATTTTAGCCTTGATATAAGCATAAACTGATGTTTAATTGAAAACTAAATGAAATTCATCATATTTTTGTGGATCAATTCCCCTGTACCACATTTTGCACCATTTTCTGAGGGGATCAAATCCTTAAAAAATGAAAATAGACAATTATAACTCTTTTAGATATTAAAACAGAACTAAGGTAATATGGACTGTAACAGATCAAATCACGACCTCTGGGTTTTGTTTTGTTTTTGATGTTGTTGTTGTCATTTATTTGTTTTGTAAATTATGGTGCTCCTTCCTCTTCAGGTTATCTGTACTACTGCTACTTGTGTGGTAGAGTGATTCAGTTTCAACAATAGTTGACTTGGCCTGTATGATCCTAAGTATTTACTACCTCTTACCTAACATGAAAAGGTTACTGGTCCCGTGGCAAGAATATCATGGAAACATTCTTGAAGAAAATGCATCTTTACATATATAATTACAGGTAGGAAAAATGTAAAATAAGTTTGGATTTTGCTATTTTGTTTTTATTTTTATTAGTTGATGTTTACAGAACCTAATCATTACATTCGTCATGGAGCTTGATAATGATTTCACATGAATTGGTATGCTTTAATGTTTCCACATATGTTTACCAAATCTGTATGAAGTAGTACCATGTTTATGTAAAAAAAATTGAAAAGTGAGATGGAGAGCTTAATTATGAAATATTCCTGAACCCATAGCCATGGGACAGCTTTTACAGGTTGTGTGGTGCAACTATGCCACAACAAAGGGGTGCCATCCCTCCACAGAGGTGATGTATTTATAAACTTATCTGCAATAATTATCTGATAGAATGCAATGAAATGTCTATTCAAAGGTCAGTTTTGCAATTGGACGTAAAGTATAATGAAATATTTTGTTGTGACTCTCTTTTCAAAGCACAATGCTATCACCAGAGTATGAACATAAAAATAAACAAAATGAAAAACGTGAAAGTGAAAAGTAAGCCCTGGATTTTGCCACATAAAGTGACCATCAATTTTTTGTGCAGACTACTTTTGGGTTCACTTGACTTTTGGTGCTATTAAAATGTAAATTTTGTACCAGCATGAATAAAGAAAGAACCTGAGTGAAGTGTATGTGCCTCACATTGAGCTGGTCTCAGTGTTACGTTAAAGAAATTTGGTTTGCTTACATTTAGAATTCTATGATTCAGCTTTAAATAAATAAACCAAATATTCACAGTAAATAAAACCCTTTGGAGATAGTGTATATTTTCTTAAATAAATTCAATCATCTTATACTGCTGGGTCTTAAACCATTGAATTTTGAGATTGTCAACATTTTCACAAGTCCTAATGAAAAAAAAAACACTGGGAAATTTATAGTAATGTAATTTTTAAAAATATTTATACACATATGTATTGTATATCCCTAGTGGAAATAGCTTTAACTAAATGTTTAAGAATAAATTTTGTAATTATTTCCTTTCCTTCACTACATTTGAAAATACTAAAATGGTAGTAGAGACATTTGCCAAGCAAATGTTAGAATAAATGTAATGTAATCTGAGAGTACATTCAAGGTACCCTGAGTTAAAGTGACTTTATTTAACATGGATGCTTTTACCACAGTGAGGTAGATATCTTATGTGACTTTTGGGACCAATGTAACATTTAGACTGGCACAAATGGAAAATAGGGAAGAACATCCCAGGCAGAAAGCTTCTAGGACAATAACTTCATAGAAAATCCAGAACATTAATTATTAGAAAATATGAATCTTAGAGGAGCATGCCCATTGTGCCCCCCACTATAAGGAGATAAAAAAAAAACTCATGTGGAAAAAAAGATCACTACAGGTGACTGTTGAAAAAAATAGAACAAGTGTAGAGTAAATGGAGAACACCTATGTCAGAAAGTGAGAAAAAAACTGAAAAGAGGGCACAGGAAATGCAAAAAAATGTGAAAGCTCATTGTGAGAGAAAATTACAGAACTTCAAAGAAGTCCTGAGAATCAAATGCTCAGAGAAGTAAAAGGGGAGCAGAATCTAAACAGATGATTGACTGTGTCAACTACAAACGTTAAAAAACTGTTTTTTGTTTTTTTTTTAAAAGAAAGCAGAAAATAAGAATTCAGAATTCAAGGCAAAAGCAGCACTTACAGAACTGTCCTGAGGTTGTCAGTAAAAAATATGGAAGAAAATACGAGAAATAGAACAAGTCTAAAATGATCTTTTAGTTATTCTATGTGTGTGCACACATGTGTGAAATTTCTGAAATAGATACAATGTGATCATGTCAGATTGCTTCAGTCAAGGTTAAAAATGTAAGGGAAGAATGATAGCTGATGTCAGAAAATACTGGATATAATTATTCTGGTTAAGTTTCCAGAGGTAGAAATAACTGATAATGAAAAAGTAATAGTATACTCATGAAAGTTGTTGTTTTTTTTTAATTGTATTGGTACATGTATGAAAGACATACATCCATCATAGATTTCAATGCTATCATACCTAGATTATTTTCTTTTATTAATTTTTATTTTATAAGGCAAGTACAAATTATAAATAAAAGAGAAAAAAATTCAAGTGATAGTTTTATTTCATAAGGTAATATCAATTTTAAAGTATTGGAGTCAGGGAGATTACATGGTAGGAAAAATGCTTCCCCTGTAGGCACAAGGGTCTGAGTTCAAACCCTGGTTCCTCCAAAAAAATAAAATGTAAAAAATAAATAAAATATTTGATGTAGTACATAGTGTAGTCTTCCAAACAGTTACTCTTATTATCAGATATATTTATGTGAAATTGGAAGAAAAAAGAAAAAAAGACAGAAGTGTGTAAGAAATTAAGACAGTAACAAGTACAAACAATTGTAAAAAGGAGAAAATATAAATTAATAATTATTTGCTCCTTTCCATAGACCAGCAGAAATGCATAGTACAATTGTCCAAGCATATATATATATATATATATATATATATATATGTGTGTGTGTATCCTGCATATATACATAGATATATCTATTTCCTCACTCTCTCCCCTGTCCTTCTCCTCAAATCAGTACCTCCTGCCTTTTGAATGAGTCCATTTCCTTTTCCCAGTACCTCTTGTACCCTTTAGATTCCATTTTCTCTTTCCAGTTCTCACACTAAGGAGACAATACAATGTTTGCATAACTAGGTCTGATTTATTTCACTTAGGAGTATCTTCACTAGTTGCATCCATTTACTGACAAAACTCTCATACTGATCTGGTTTTATAGCTGAATAATACTCCATTGTGTAAAAATACTACATCTCCTTCATCAATTCTATAATTAATGGGCCTCTGGGTTGTTTCCAGGTTTTAGTTATAACAAATTGTGCTGCTTAAAACACAGGTGCACACAAATCACTGTGGTATGAGCTTTTCATTTCTTTTGGAAAAATACCTAGGACAGGAATAGCTGGCTTAAATGGAATCTCCAATCCTAGCTTTTGAAAGAATCTCCACCCTGATTTCCATAATGATTGTACCAGTCTGCATTCCCTCCAACAGTGCAGAAGTTTTCTTATCCCTCCAAAGCTTCTCTAGCATTTGTTATTGGATGACATCTTGATGTTAGCCATTCTTTCTGGGGTGAGATGGATTCTCAGGGTTGTTTTAAATTGTATTTCTCAAATTACCAATGATTTTTAAACATATTTTCAAAAATTTACTAGCCATATACATTTCTTCATCAGAAAAGTGTATATTCGTCTTGGATGGCCATTCTTGGATTGGGTCTGTGAATTTGGGGGAGGTTTTTTAAATTCCTTATATATTCTATATAGTAGGATTTTGTCTGAGGGACAATTGTTTATAATTTTTTCCCAGTTTGTGGGTTTCCTTCTTATTCTGTTGGAGATTTATTTTGACATCCAGTAACTATTCAAAAGGATGATATCCCAATTGTTGGTTCTTTGGAGTAATTTCTGTGCAGTTTGTTTTTTTGTTCATGAACTATCTGCCTACACCTACGTCACTAAGATTTCTATCTATATTTTCCTCTAGAAGATGTAGTGTTTCTGTTTTAATATTTAAATCTTTTATCCAATTTGACTTCAGCTTTGTGAATGGTGATAGGTATGGGTATAGTTTTAGCTTTTGGCATACGGACAGCCAATTTTGGTTGCACTCTTCATTAGAGAGGGTATCTTTCTTCCAATAAGCCTCTTAAGCCCTTTTATCAAAGATAAGGTGACTGAGTATGTTTGCAGCTCTGTCTGCATCTTCTAATCTGTTTCATTGATCCTCAGTATGCCAGCACCATGCTGATTTTATCACAGAAGCTTCAAAGTATAATTTCAGATCAAGGATTGTGATGCCTCTTTCCTTTCCTTTGTTTCTCAGGATTGCCATTGATATTCTGGGTCTGTTCTTGTTCCAAATGAATGTGAAGAAAGTTTTTTTTTCTAGCTCTGTGAAGTATACTAATGGTATTTTATTTGGGATTGCACTGAATCTGTATAAGAATTTTGGGAGTATTGCCATTTTCACAATGTTGGTTCTTCCTATCCACAAACACAGAATATCTTTCCATTTTCTCAAATCTTCTTCATTCTCTTTTCTCGGAGTACCATGATTTTCACTGTATAGTTGTGAGATTGATTGTGAGATTGATTGTTGTGAGATTGAGTTCCTTTGTGAGATTGATTTCTGGATATTTCATATTTTTTGATGTTATTGTGAAAGTTGTGCTTTCCCTAATTTCTCTCTCAGTGAATGCATTGTTCATGTACAAAAATCCTACTGATTTTTGGGTGTTGATTTTGTAACCTGCTACATTAGTGAATTTGATGATTAAATCTATAAGACAATTTTTGAAGTTTTGGGGGTCATCTATGTAGAGTACCATGCCATCTGCAAATGATAATTTCATTTCTCCTTTTCCAATCTCTATTTCTTTTTTTTGTGTAAATGCTCTGGCTAATGTTTCCAGAAAAAATATTGAAGAGGAATGGAGAAAGTGAACAACATTGACTTGTTCCTGATTTTAAAGTTATGGTCTTCAGTTTTTGCCTATTTAGTATGACATTAACTATTTGTTTCTCACAAATGGCTTTTGTCAGATTGCTATATAGACTATCTATTCTGATTTGCTTTAGTATTTTTGCTATTAATGAGTGTAAGACTTTGTCAAAAGCATTTTCTGTATCTCCTGAGATGATCATGCTGTTTTTGTTCTCGGTTCTATTGATGTTGTGTATTACATTTATGGATTTGCATATGTTGAACCATCCCTGAATTCCTAGGAGGAATCCCATTTGGTCATAATGTATAATATTCTTGATAATTTTTTTGCATTCTATTTGCAAGTATTTTATTCAGGGTTTTTAGAACAGTATTAATTAGATAGATTGACCTGTAGTTCTCTTATTTAATTGAACCTCTCTCTGGTTTTGAAATCAGAGTAATACTTGCCTCCAGGAATGATATTAGCAGAATTGCTTTCCTTTCAATTTCATTGAATGGTTTGAGAAAAGTAGGCACTAAATCACTAAAATTTTGGACAATTCTGCTGTGAATCCATTGGGACCTGAGCTTTCTTTGTTGGTAGTTTTTTTTATTATTATATTTTCTATTTGTTTCTCATTATTAGATTATTCAGAGTTTGTATATCTTCTAGACACAGCTATGGCATTTTATATGTAATTAGGAAATTGGCTATTTCCTCTGTGTTTTCCATCTTGTAAAAGTAAAGATTTTATTTATTTATTTATTTATTAACTTATTTATTTTGGTGGAACCAGGGATTGAACTCAGGCCCTTTCACTTGCCAGCAAGCACTTATTCCACTGAGCTATCTCTCCGGCCCCAAAAGTGAAGATTTTAAAAGAAAATATTTATGATCTTCTGAATTTCTCTAGGGTCTGTAATGGCTTTTGCACTTTATTCTTTATTGTATGAATTTGTGGTTTTTCTTTTTTTAATGATATTGGCAAGGGGCTTATCGTTTTTATTTATTATTTCAGAGAATCAACTTATTTTTAGTTCATTTATACTTTATATTGTTTTCTTGATGTCCAGTGCATTAATTGCTGCTCTAATCTTCATAATTTCCTGCCTTCTCTGGACTTTGGGATTGACTTAATCTTCCCTTTTTGGGAGCTTGTGATTTAGCAAAAGATTTATTTGGCCTTGTTCTGTTTTTCTGATATGTGAATTTCCTGCTATAAATTTTTACCATAAGTTTGCTTTCATTGCATCCGATAAGTTTTGGTAGGTTATATCTGCATTTTGGTTTTCCTGTAAATATTTTTCAGTTTTTTCTTTAATTTGGTCCTTGACCCACTGGTTGTTTAGGCGGTTGTTATTTAATTTCCAAGTATTTATTGTTTCTTTGCAGTTTCTTTTCTCAATAATTTCCAGTTTTATTGCACTGTGATCAGATAGCATGCATAGGATAATTTCAATTCCTTTGCATTTACTTAAGAGTACTCTGTGTGCTAGTGTATAGTTTATTTTTCAGAATGTCCCATGTACAGCTGAGCAGGTCATGTACTCTGTTGTTTCTGAGTGAAACACTCTGTAAAGGGACTACCAAGTCAATTTCTTCACAAGTTTTGTTTAGCTCTGTTACTTCTTTTGTTTTAGTTCAAAATTGCTTAGTTGATGTTTCTCTTTTTGGAAGTGGCATGTTAAAGTCCCCCATTACTATTATATTATTGTTCATTTGATTTTTTACATCTGTTAAAATTTGTCTTATGCAGGTGGGTGCTCTTTTGATCTCTTTGAATGATTTCTGGGTTGAAGTTAATATTGTCAGCAACTAGGTCACTACCATTGTTTTTTTTTGTTTGTTTGTTTTATTTTCTTGATGTCCTATGACATGGAGGATTGTTTTTCATCCTTTGACTTTTAGTCTGGGAATTTCCTTTTGAGTTGAATATGTTTCTTTTCTTTTCTTTCTTTCTTTCTTTCTTTCTTTCTTTCTTTCTTTCTTTCTTTCTTT
>NDGN011133519.1:0-11196 GCA_002564285.1 Tympanoctomys barrerae | reverse complement strand
CCAGCTCAGCCCACCAGGGGGCGGGGCTGGCTGGCATATGGTGCTGGGGGATCGAACCGCGGTTCCTGTGTTTAGTTAAGCTTGTTCCAAGTAGGTGCTTTAGACCACTGAACCATCTCACCAGCCCTCCTACTGATTCTTGTGTTCTGTTGGACTCTGGTCACTTCTCCGAAGGCCCTAACATCCCCGCATAAAACCACTTTTCTGTCTCTTGTGTGGGCTCACCCTCAATTACCTGTCCTGACTTTCTCCAACAATAATCCCTCCTGCCCTTCGGTCTTACTCTGACTGCCCCATGGCTCTCTCCTTGCACATCTGCCTACTTCCTTTTTAAACTTTTCTGAGCCACAAATGGTCCAGTCCTTAATACTGCCACACATTCTGGAACATGCACACTAACCTTTCACATCCCACACTGCAGGTTGTGGGACACTGAAAAGCCCAGAGGGCCACCGTGACTGTGGGGCTCTTGCCACAAAGACTTTGCCATACCCTTCTGGTCCTTTCTTGCTCTTGGATTCTACCTTTGCCCTGCCCACAATCCCCTTGCAAAGACCTTTCACAGTATCACTGCTCTTACTGGGGATGTGAAACCATCAGTAGCTAAGATTTTTGGATTCTCTTGGGTTAACTCAGATTCTCACATTTCTCTAAAACTGACCAGGTCTCCTCGCTCCTCCTGTGCCTTCTGGACAGTCCAACTCAAGGTCAAAAATCCTCACTATGACGTCTGGAGCGCTGGCATTTAATGGGGTCTTCAAATCTACAACGATGGCCCAGACCCAGGGGTAATTCTCAAGCCCTTAGAGTCTGAGCCCCTACTTGCCCCCTAGTCTTCCCTCTTTCCTCCTCTCTTCCTCTCCATGTAAGCACCGCAACCTCTGTATTTCAGCTTCTCAATAAAACCTTTAAGTCCGTCCAAAATTATAGTCTGACTTGCAATGCCTTAGATCTTCCTAGCTGCTGGCCTTGTATACCCCTCCCACAAAGATCAATACATGGCCTACCCTGCTACCCTAAATGTCTCATTTCAAACTAACTCTAAAGCACAAATCCTGGGTCCCCTGTGTCTGGGTCCCCAACTCCAATGGCCCACTAACTTCTATTGCATCTACCCCCAGACCCCTCTCAATCCACCTCTAAGGTGAGCAATCTGACCTCATGCACACACTTACATCCCAGCAAGAATGCCTCAACTCCCATCTGCTTCCTGCGTGGACAGTTCTTTGTCTGTGGCCATCACCTACCTCCAACCCACCTGGCAGGGCTCTCGCATCTTGGCTGCTGTACTCCACAGATTCCCCTGAATGCTGAAGCCCAAATTATTAACAGGATTAGAAAACATAGCCCAACACCATCACAGGGCCATACATTCGCCCAAGGCTTGGCAGGTACTAGCCTCCTCTCGGCCATCGGCATGGGAACCAGAGGTATTGGGACATTTTTACTCTAAGTTGTCTGCTGTCCTCACCGATTCTATCGAAGAGGTATCAGGGTCCATTACCACACCCCAAAACCAAATTACCTCCCTACCAGCTGTGGTGTTCCCAACCCTCCATCCAAGCTCTAGGCATTCTAACAGCTGAAAAGGGAGGGACCTGTGCTCTTCTGGGAGGAACATGCTGTTCCTCATTAGCCAGTCAGGCATTGTTACGCTGACTGTAAAAGAAAATACCAACTCCTCTCTGTCCTGGCGGCCTGCTGCCTGGGTACAGTGGGGCCCCCTTATCCTACCTCTCTTGGACTCTCACAATGACTGTCGCTCTACTTCTTGTAACTCCTTGCCTATTCAGACATTTCTCAAGACCTCTCCAATCTAGGATGCAGGCCTTCATCACCGGAGAGCTCTTCGTCCTGGCTGAGATCCCTGGCGCCAGCTTCTAAGTGGGCCTGACCTGCTTCCCAATGACTACAGCAGCCCCCACCAAGTCGCCCCCAGTCCAGTCAGCAAGCAGCTGCTTGAGTGAGTCACGCCCCTTAACAACGTCAGGAATGATGGGCTTCCACCATTATGTATCTTGGTGAAGGTCATCGCGGCTATGATCCAACATGGCACTAGGCCCCAAAACGCTGTCCCTCCAGAACTTCTGGTTCTTCTAGTACCAAAATAAACTTCCAATAAACTTCCCACTTCTTTTTCCCAGGCACCACAACCCTCCACTCCTGTCCCGACAGGACGCTTCACTCACCCATGTGGACTCCAACCCTAGCTACCAGCTTCTTCCTCCCGGTGTTCTAGCAATCTCCAACAAAAGCAATGAAGTCTTTCTTTGTACCTCTATCAGCCTCTCTACAGCACCAAAAACCTTACAGATTCCATGTGCATGTCTCCAGCCTGGCCTGACTCTCCCAGCCCCAGCCTGCTTGCCAGCAGAAGCATTACTCTCTGCAGGGAACTCAACTCAACACCGGAGGCTGCCATCCGCCAACGCAGGAAAGGTGGTATGCTAGGACAAGAATTTGGCAGGATCTAGAGAAGGACTGTGCCCACTGGGATACAAGGCTGCCAGAAGGCTTTAATCACAGAAGCTTGTTAAACATTTACCCTGCCCTCTTTGTATCCAGACAGAACTCTTCATTGGGCAGCTTTGTCACTCCCCGCCCATCTGCACTAAGTAATTGGATACACGTCTACATGCCTTCACAAAAGCCTGCCACTTGGTCTCCTATTTCTTTCATTAGACTATCATTCTTTTCTTAAAATGCTTGTGTAAGCAGAGGAACCATAGGCTCCTGTTAGATTTGAAATAGATTCATGATTCTATATGATGGTGAAAGCCTGATGGTTATTGTAAAACAGCTTAGGCCAGTAGCTGGGAAAGACAAATACTACATTGACCTATAATGCCTTTTTCAGACAGCTCAAAAAGGCAAATATAAGTATCTTAAAAAATAAAGCCCCCCCCGCCGCCAAGATGCAGGCCAACACTACTGGCTAGATCACAAATGCTTTTAAAGCTAGTGGGACTAACACAAACATCACGTTTCCCTCTTCTTCTGGACCATTTCCTAGCAGCTTGCTTTCTATTTTGGACATAAACAGCCTTCTGCTGAACACTGCCTAAGTCATTTGCTTCTGCGGAAAGAGTTCAGTATTATGTAGGTTGCAGCCCTCTCTATTTTTCAGCTCAATATTCCTAAGTATCAATGATTTTTTCAATTTTCAAAAAACAAAAACTCAGCTCAAAGCCAATTGTGGTTAATTTAAGCTGAATTCCATAAAAAGCTACAAAAAAAAAAAAGGTGAAAACAAAGACTGTATTAGTCATTCTTTCAGATCAGCCCGCAGATCCTTATCAGACAATGTTCTGCTGTCATTAGTGGCTCAAGATGCTAACTCTGGAAAGCTGAACACTTTGGATAAGAGCTTTTTAAAAAGAAAGTGTGCTTGTTCACAGATACACTTTGTGGAAATAAAAAAAACACTTAAAAATACACTGAGAGAGCACAGAAGACAGTGATAGAACATTTAAGACAAGTGAATCAGTCACTTAAACCTCAAAGCCTCGGCAGCCGAAACCACAGACACAGACCTCACCAGCCACACTGTAACACCCTCCATCGATTTAGGGTGGACAGCTCTGCACGCGATCCCCCCACACCAAACTGCCCACCCACCAAGAGCAAGAATCCTGGCTAGGGCTGCCTCACTGGTGGTGCTTCCTTTTGCTTTCGTCCTCCTGAGGCCAATCTTTTGCCTAGAGTACATTCTTCATAATAGACTTTTCCTCCTCATTAATCAGCTATTAAAAGAACTGAATATACTGAGGTCAGGGCCTCAAACAAAATGACTTTTCGGATACAATTCAAAAATTATTTGTAAACTAAAGAAGTACAGAAGTTGAATAAAACAAGTAGAGAGAGTATGTGTTTACAAGACATCAAGTGGAGAGAAATTGTAAACAGATGGGTTCATAATTTGCAAGTTGAATCCATTTGAAAACAGTACCATAAATTTCAAGAACTGCAATGACTAATTCCAATTCCAGTTTCTTCTTAAGCAGAAGCATGACTCTACAAAGCTAGTGCTACTAGGACTACAGTATTACTAGCTACTACCATTAAAGAACTATAAATATTTCTCCATTTAGCATGCCTAGAAGTACTGTAGTCTCTAATATACTCACTGAAAGCATAAACAAGTGAACTATCTGCTCCTTATCTCTATTTTTAAAATTTATTTTCATTCTATTTTATTTTTTTGGCAGTATCAGGGATTGAACTCAGGACCCTACGCTTGCCAGGCAAGCACTTTCTACTGAGCTATCTCCCCGGCCCATCTGCTGCTTATCTCTAAAAGAAATCACATTTTCCTTATGTTTTTATACTATTCCTGTTCTAACAGTATGTTCTCCACTTTTCATTATTTTTGTGTTTAACTTTCCTATAAAGATTGAGTTTATCTGAATAGTAAAAAGAAAAATGTACCAATTTTACGCAAAAGGACAAGAATCTAAAAGATGAATCAACTTAAATATGTTCTATGTAATTTCAGTTTTATGCTTTTTTTTTTGGTACCGGGAATGAAACTCAGGACCTTGTGTTTTGCCAGGCAGGTGTTTATGCCTCTGAGCTAGCTCCCTGGCCTGTAAATTCAGTTTTAATCAGTAAACACCTCTTTGAAGAATTTAAGTGAATTTTTAAATACTTCATGTATATTAATTCACAATAAAATGAAAAAGAATTACTAATTTTTCTTTTCAGTGTACAACAGAACGAAAGGGTTATGAACTGTAAAAATGAACAAATACATCTGCTAGTTAAATCTTTTGTTTTAATTCACAAAGTAAAATGAATGTACATCACAGTATATCTTTTAAAAAATTAAACATACCTGTATTACTTTGTCTACCTTCAAATCTTCAAGAGATGGATAGAGAGACATTTCTGCAGGATTTTTCTAAAAGAAAAAAATGTTATTATGCAAGTGCCACAGAAATTTATACAGTATGCACTGACAGCACATATAAATATATACAACTGTCTAATGCCAGTAAGAAATATTTAAATTGCCAAACATGGAAAGTATAAGAAAATCAAGGCTATACCACAAACCAGTAACTGATATTTAGGGGCTGTTCACAACTGTATTCATTATATTTTCAACCTACCTTCAAATAAAGTCCCTTCATTTCACAAGTTTAGAAAAACAAAACAAAATGAAAACCATTCTATAATATATACCAACAAAAAATATGCAATGGGGGTAAAAAAAAGAAAATCTGAAAGAACACCTAGTTTACAACAGTCCTTGGCAACTAACACTAACACTATCTTGAAAAACTAGTACAATGTTCTTGGACTGCATACATTTCTTTGCAGCAGCAAAATCTAAACACATATCATATGATATCAATATAAAAAAACTCATCATTAAAAAATATACAGACTACACTGTACATCATAAATTTTTAGTTAACACTTTCATCTCCTAACATAGATGCTAAGGGAATAGGGAGTAAGGGGAATTTTTGCCTTTCATTTATTGTTCCATATATTTCAATTACCAACACCTTTTGCAATAATTTAAAACAAAGTTCTCTAAAAATACAACATTAAATTTCATTAGCTACTGTGGAAACGAATACTTTTCACTTGACCCAACAAAACAGAGGATCTCCTAAAATGACAGCGCCTGACAACACTCCGCCAACTTACAAGCCCCCGTTAGCAAAGCCAACCCTCACTGTCCACTCTCCAAAACTGAAGCTGTGCCTCTGCAAGCTGGCAGGTGTTAAGCACTGTGTCGGCTGGCACAGCTGAAGGTACAAAGAAAGGTTTCATTTCTTCCCAAGTCCAAGGATCACTCTGGCCAGTCCCTGCACTAACTGCCTCTCTAGCACTTCACGTTCTACAGGGTACCGATTCTTCAGCTCACAGCAGCAGCACAGCAGAACACTAGCAAGGTGATCCCCTCACGAGCTGCTTCCCCAAGGGCCCCTTTCAGGTGGGCTTTGCAAGGAATTCCACTGCGCATTTCAGAGTGTAAACTTCCAGCATGTCCCAACACTACCCACTAAGCAATATCTTGCCCCACTGTAGTCAGGGTTTAACAAGGGAAAATACTTATTTTACTTTTTTAATTTAGTACAGGGTCTCATTACATAGACAGAACTCATAGTAGACTGAACTCACAGTGAGCCTCCTGCTGTGCCCTGGAGGTAGGGCTGCACAGCACGGGATCACACCCCCCGCAGCTGCACTCTGCCCAAGCAGTCACTTTAGTTCAATGAGCTATCTGGCCAGCTCTACAGGGGAAAATATTCAATATCCGACACAATTTATAGGATTATTCGATAATATTCACCTAAAGAGTTGAATGCAAAAAGAGCACAGATCTTTCCACAGAGCTTTCCACTAGAGACCCAAAGAACCTAGCTGAGGGTGCGGACTCCACAGCCAAGTCCTGCAAGAGTCCAGGAAGCCCTAGAGCCCCCAGCACGCCCTCCAAGTCCAACTGGAAGCCTGTAGCTCATAACACCTCGCACAAGTCTATCGTGTGCTCTTCTGTGTCACTTTACAAGGTCCTCACATTTCAACTTGACTCTCTTTAGCACTTATTACAAACAGACCAACGATGGCAGTCTTTTAGCTTGTTTTGTTTTGGGGGGTTTCATTTGTGAAGAAGTTTTTCCAGGCATAACATTTTGCTGCAAGTCTGTTTCCCTCTTTTTTCAACATTTGGATCACACTCCTTTTTTTGGCCTGTAAGATTTAAAAAAAAAAAAAATGCTTACTGAGGCTTCTTTGTACGTAATATTCTTTTCTTATGGTTCTCAAAATTATCTGACTTTTTCCCATTTGATTAGCACGTCTCACTGTAGGTCTCTACATTTCTCCTATTCATGTCTACTCCATCTCTGGAATCTGCATGCCTCTGTCTCTGATTTGGAAAGTACGGCCAGTATTTCCAATTTCTTCGAATAAATTGCGCGCTTCTCTTTACTCCTTCAGAAACTCCGACAACATACACGTCAGCTGACCTGAGGTTATGCCATGAATATGCTAGGTGGTCTTTACATATTTGTTACTGCCTCTTGGACTAGACAATCTGAAAGCCCCGTCTTTGAGCTCACTGAATCCTTTCACTAAACAAGTGTGCCATTAAGAATCAAGTTAATAACTTCCAGTTTACTACTGCAATGCAGCTTAGCTAGTGCACTGCTCAGCCCCACAATTTAACTGGTTCTTATTTGTCTGGGCCGCCACACCCATTTTGTTCACGCATCCCCTTCCTGAGACTACCGAGCATCGCATCGTACGATGGCTTTCCTGGACCTGCTATGAGGCTGTCCACAGAAGCGCTGCTCAGGCTGTTTTCTGAATCTCTCGTTCCTCTGACTGTGGGGCTTCCTTGTGTGTCTTTCAGCTTTATGTTCGGATCTCATACAGTTCTTGAAAAAAACAGCCAGCTCTCCTCAGCTTCACAGACCGGGAAAGATCTGTACACATCTGCACAGGAAAAGAGCACTCGTTCTAGACTTCAGGTGCCTCTCGGACCGCTTGTGTAAATCTTTTCTCCGTGGGCCATCTTCAGAGAGGTTCACAGGTGTCCCCTCTCACAGGTCGGGCCTTGGGCTACTAGTGCTGTCCTGCTCGCAGGGGTCCCTCCCTAGAGTACATCTGTGGTCTGCAGCAGCTCTTCAGAGGGCGGGGATCATTTCACTCTCTCCCCCTGCATCTCACACCCAGGGAGAGAAAACAGACTGTGCTACCTACTGTCTGCGCAGTGCAGGCCCTCAGAGCGGGCGAAGGGTGCAGCTCTCGTCGGCTCGCAGCACCAACCAGGAACTAGGATAGGGCAGCTCCCCTCAGCACCTCGGGACAGGAAGCCACCCCTCCGAGGGCCCAGTGGGTGTCAGGCTAAGGTCTGTAGTGCTCACAGCAGGGAGGCTAGTAACCGGTCCCCTGAGCGGCTGCCAACAGGCTGAAATAGCAGACATACTCCACCTTGATTTCCTTCTCTGGGTGTGCCTACACATTAGGGGGCTTCGCCTGCTATCTCCAGGCTGAGCCACAGGGGACAACAATGGCGTGGGAGTGCTGGGCTCAACTCCCCGATGACAAATCACTACACAAGTACATACGCCTCACATCATCCCACAGCAATCAGGATTAAACGCCAAGTTCAGATACAAACTTCAAAAGGCAGGCGCCCCGTCACAGGGCCTCCAACCTTGCAGCCCCTCAGGCAGAGCTCACGTGTTACAGGCTCTTAAGGCCCGTGCGCCTTTGTTGTATCTTTTTTTAAACTTTTACGTATTCGGTACAAGCTCTGCCTCCGCAGCTTTGGACTCGTAGGCATCCTTCTGGTTCAGCCTCCACAGCACTGGGATTACAGGCCTGGTTTTGGCAGGTGGGGCGGGCTGGCACGGTGGTACCTGGGACTGCAGCTGGGCCCTTGCGCTTGCCTGGCAAGCAAGGACTAAGACCGCTGAGCCATGTCCCTGCCGCCCCCACCCCACCCCGGCACATCTCTGGACCTCAGGCAACACGGTCCTCAGTTTTTATTAAAAGATTTATCAGTGACTGTGGTAGTATCAGACGTTCCTCAAAACACCTAAGGCCCCCCCTCTCCACCCCTCAAAGAATAAAAAAGCAACAAACTACTCTACCAAGCACCAAGTTCCCCTGTCCTCAAGCTTCTCAAAGCATTATCAGAATTACTCCCTTAAGTCTTTAAACAAATGTGCCCAGACCAAAGGTCTCCACAGCTCAAGCGCAGTATGTGGTATTTCAGAATAACTAGTTGATTTCCTCTCTAGATGCAATATTCTGAATAATGAAGTACAAAACACTCTGGTTAAGTCTGTTGCATTAAAAAAAAATATATATCACCTGGACTGGTAACACTCATTGTCCTTACCTTGCTGAAATCTCTATACCACACTAACATACCTCTTGCAAAACTTACACATGACAAAGTTAAAACTGTTTGCTTAATCTATATTAAAAAAATCTTAGGATGATAATTCAGGATCACAGAATCACTGATCCATTAAATACAGTGATGAGACTCAAAACCCTCTAAACCCTACTCTCATTTCTGTCATCAATTTAGGCTGCATTGCAGGATATAGTGTTTGATATATTTAATCAACACCAATTCAAAACCTTTTTGTAAGGCAGAAACCTGGGCTTGTTTGTTCTTTAAATACTTACTACCACATAAACTATACTCTTCTAACTCCTCCATAACAAAAGGCTTAACCATTCTAGTCTCATAAATTTCCATGATTGCAGCATAACAAACTACTTAAAGTAGCTTAATTGGCTTCATTATAAAATGAAAAACTGTACAAAACATCTTACTGTGGCACAGAAAACTGAAATGCACAGCGCAGAAGCCTGAAGTACACACAGCATCAAAATAAATACTGACTTGAGGTCCTGAAACATGGTTCCTCATGTCTAAAGTTTGGAAGCATAATAGGAAACCTCAATGCCGTTCTAATAAATTTCTAGTTCCTAGCAGCTGAAGAAACTGAAGACCTGGCCCCAAGCGGGGAACCAAAAGCCTCAAGGTGAGGTCTAGCAATGTGCCCTCCAATTCTTTCCGTATCATCAGGGTCGAATGGATCAAATTTTAATTTTTGAGTTTCTTCTTTGCACAGTTCTAGTTTATGACTTTGTTTTCAAAGAAAAGAGAAACAGTTCTAATAGGATAAAATTATTCTATCTCGCAAACATCATATGGGTTCACCAGAACCTTTTACACATGTAAGGTATGCTACGGGATCTAGTGAACTTGTTTTTCCTGCACTTCAAACATTTGTGGTATGTTGTAAACCTAGGAATGATGGCTACATATTACAAATTAGGCTTTAAAACCCCACCAAAGGGAACAGGATTGCCTAGAATGATGGATGCAACAGTAAGAGATCATATTACACATCAGTTGTATCATCCAAACTAAGCATCCTCTCAATATACGAAGCACTTGCCTAGCAAGTCCAAGGTCCTGAGCTCAACTCCCTCTAAAAAGCTATGTCCCAAAATACTACTTTAACAGATTTTCTTTTAAAAAACCTTCACTGAACACCACAGAAAACCTGGAATTTTTCCTTTTTTATCCACAGTGGCAAGGGTGAAGATGTTTGGCAGGCACATTGAAATTCCACAAAACTAAAAATCAGTGAGTAAACGATATATCTGTAATTAGTAAAAGAAATACGCCTTTTGAAGTTAGTCTTTCAATAGGAACGCTTTATCATGCAGTTACTTTGAAAGAAGCCCCTAGACCATCCCATTTTACTAAAAGGATATTCAACCTTCTTTCAGGTTTTTTATCTGTACTAAAATTTATTTGGTATGGTTTGTCAGAGGCCAAATGAAGCTAGGTGTATATACAGGTGATTGGAGAGAAATACAAAACTTTTAAAAATAAATTCTGTGCACGAATTAGACAAATTCTAAATACTCAACAAAGATGATCAATTCTTCAAAATAATATGCCATTAACGTCTTCAAAACACTGTATTTTGATTATGCAAGTGCAAAAACTACCAGACAGTAATTAAAAACCTGATATACCCCTGAAATCTGAAGAAAACCCAAAAGTAATGATAGGGTGGATCACATTAGAGATACATTTGAAATCTGGAAGAATCCTTCTAAGACAGATTCATATATTAGGTTCATTAGCTGAAATCAAAGACACAGGCACATTTCATAAAACACAGACTCACACACACCCAAAACCAGGAAATCAGCAAATAATTTTCAGTTGTGTTGAAATTGCTCTTAAAATTTCGTCGAGTTGTTTTTCACTCTCCTCGTTTTCATTTTTGCAATTACTCATAACAGGACCTAAAAATGTACACAAAGTGTTCACCTGACCCACATAGAGCAGTGACCACATTTTCAAACAGCCTGAAGAAAAAGAAGCCCCGCACTGGCTCACATAGATGGTGCTAAGCAACCCTCCTGCGAGTGCTACTCTTCCCAGGCAGTGTTTCTCAAACTTGTCCTCATGAGAATGTCCTGGGGCACTAGCGAGAATCGTTCCCCCAGGCCACAGAAACCAGGCTTTGTGGCAAATGCCTGTAATCCCTGAGCCAGGAAGGCCACTGTGTGTCCCAGCTGCACAGCAAGACCCTGCACCAAACAGATACATAAATAAAATCTTTTTTATTTTTTTGGCAGAACCGGGGATTGAACTCAGGCCCTTGTGCTTGCCAGGGAAGCCCTTATTCC
>NDGN011133505.1:0-10665 GCA_002564285.1 Tympanoctomys barrerae | reverse complement strand
CCCTCTCTAAGAATTTGTTTGCTTTAGAAAGTCTTTATTCCTCCTCCATTTTGGAAAAAAAAAATTGGCAGGGTATAGAATTCTAAGATCTCTCTCTCTCTCTCTCTCTCTCTCTCTCTCTCTCTCTCTCTCAATGTTTTACATGTAGCAGCTACTCACTTTTTAATTGCATGATTTTGGGGGACAGGCTCATTACAATTCTCTGAGGTTTAAGGTGTTTTCTTCCCTATGGCTTCTTTTATGATTTTTAGAATATCTTTGGCTTTACATAGTTTCAAAATGCTATGCAAACGTGTTATTTATTTTGCATTTTTCTGATCCATGTGCTTTGAAGTTCTATAACTTATAGTTTGATGTCTCAGATTAGTTCTCACTCATTACTGTTTCAAACATTTGTTGTTAGTTTTTTTTCCTATGCCATTTTTCTTTACATGGATATGTTCTTTTGTTACTCCCTAGGCATTTAATATTATGGTTTGATTGTTTCTGTTATTGTTTTTCAGTTTTTATTTTAGTGTTTCAATTTCAGTTTGGAATATTTGTGCTGAAATATTCTGAAGTTTGGGGGTTCTTCATCCATATCCAAATCCTCATAAGCCAAATAATGCCATTTTACATTTCTTTTAAAGATTGTTTTTGTATACCTGCAGTGTTTCTTTGGGGCCACTTTTATAATTTATATATCTCTGTTGATCTTTTCCATACTTTACTGCAAGCTGTCTGCTTCAACCCTTCAAGCCCATTTGTCACAAACTTGTATAATGTAGTTGCTATCTCAGCACCCAGTTGAGCCTGACAGAAATGGCTAGAAACCTGCAGTGCTGTGACATCTCTGAACCATGTAAAGCTTGCACTCCCATAGTGAGTGATTGTGGGGGTTTTATTCTGCTTGCTGCTCATCTAATGGACCAAAATCCCATAGGTCCCAACCATGATGAAGTATGTGGGTAATACCAGAGTCTTGTATGTCGTGTGCATACAAGTCTTCATGTGCATTTCTTTAAGCTTAACGATCCATGGCTTGTGTGGGAAAATCTCAGAGATAATGACATTCATAAACTTTAAAAAAAAAAAGATACAGCCTCATTTTCTGTCATTCCTCACCCACTAGTTGGACGCTGTGTTAATCTCAGTCTTTACATTTCTTTTTGGCCAAAAACCTCTCTAGAATCTGTAAGTAATAAATTTCTTCTGGCATATGTATTTTGGGTCTGGTTCTTCATTGCATCACATGGAATTAAATAACCACACCTTATTTTCTCTTAGTTTGAGATTGCCTAACATGTATGTATGCTCCCTGATAGATCACTCAAAAGAGAAAAACTATGATTATTTTTAAAAATAAATCTTAACAGTAGAAAACAAAGTACTTTAGTATACTATTTATCATAATTTTCAATTCCCAGTGTGATAATTCATATATCTCTGTCATATCTAACCTGTTCTGAACCTTGACTTGTCTCTTCTCTCTGTATTTTTTTCCCTTTTAAAACATTCTGTATTTTCCTTGACTGAGAGCATGTACAAGGTAGAAGGTAGTACTGTAACAGAGCCTTTAGTAATGTTCTAGTAATTCTGCAACTTTCGTTATATGTAAATTGAAATTCAATTTCATGGTATAATTTATAGTTAAGGTAATATCAAAATTATAATTTAAGAGAAATTTCCTGGTGTCCTGCAAAAAGTTAGATTTTCCCTAAAAAAAGACATGCTTCACATAAGAAATTTATACATTTCATTGCATTATACTGCTATTAAAAAATAACAGAAACTGGTTACCTTTCCAGTTTATTCTATACAAGTGAAATAACTGATTAACTTTCCTTTTTTCAATTTTTATTTTTATTAGTACATGTTTGTAGTACATAATGATTTCATACCTTGTGGGGAGATGGCACATGAACATCATTTCTCCAGTGCACTATTCTGGGGGCTCATGAGAAACACTGGCTCAATAATCTTAGACAATTTCCTTTTGATAAACATGATTGTGACATCCTATAAAGATCTGGCTCCTCATAGGTTATTAACTATAGCATTTTAGGCTTCTTATTATTGCATGTGTGTTAGTTTAGTCTCAAAAATGTATTTGAATGGTAATCAGTCACGATAATGTGTGGAGGAAGGAAACATGAAGTTAATAACACTTGGATTCCTTACTAGTTCATTTTGTGTTACCACAAGAGCAAAACCTGAGGCAAGCTAACTTTATAAAGAAAAGAACTAACAGTTTTGGAGACTCAAGAAAATAGATATGGCATGGACTTCAGGCTGATAAAGACCTTCTTAATTGCTTTATATTACAGTAGACATAGGTGCAGGAAGAAATTATCTTATTTTGAAAACAATAAACCAAACAAATAAATAAATAAACCAAAGAGACTGGGGTCTCTTTTGAGCCCACACACCTTTGAGCTATATAAAGACCTCCTACTAGGGTGTTCCTCTTTTTTTTTTTTTTTGGTCAGGCACTTCTGTAATCATATTTATACTTTGGATCCATAGTACATATGGACTGAACCCCCACAACCATGACTCAAGTAAACCTTTCATCCTTTACATTCCAAGTGTCAAGTACTTTTGTCACATACAGAAAGGCTGGAAAATGCTGAAAATTAGTAGCAGAGTAGTAGAGTCATCGCTCTAAGTATAGTTAACTGGATAGTTCAGAAAACTTAGAAAAGGGGTTGTAAGAAGAATTTTGAAAGTTTGTACATTCAGGTTAAAGAAACTCAAGAATGGTGTAAGGACAGTCTGATAGGTAACTCTTGTTGGAGCTCAGAAAATCAAAATGCTTTCATAAATGCAAAGCAGGTCAATGAGGTTTTAGATTGCAATGAGCACTGTGCTGGATTATTGGACTACTATGGTGCTATTGCTTACCATGTTCTAGGAAATGTTCTGTCTATATTTTGCCTTGTCCTAAAGTTTTGACTTTGTACGAAGCTGAATTTATTGGTCTGGCATATTAGTTAATGTAGGGAATGAAATCTCAAGGCAGATCAATGTTCATGCTGCGGTATGAATATTGCTGCCTAGTTCTCAGCACATGTATCAGGAGAAAATAAATAGTGGAAAAATGTGAACATTGTACAGCTTGGCCAGAAAGGAAGTTGGGGCCAAGAAGAAAAGGATTGCTAAAAATATCGGCATTGTTACAATGAGTGAATTCTAGAACTTTGGCCAAACACAATAGGAATAATGGATTGAGGACAACTCAGACACTGGATTGAGCTCACCCTTGAACAGCCTGAAAGTTCTAAAAGAGCTTTGATTTTGCTTTAAAAATAGGGTCCCCAGGTAACCTGCTCATTGACAGCCACCTGGAGAAATAGATCCCCAGATTTAGTCATCCAGGCACTCAGGACCACTAAAGCCATGGTGCCAGGGTTCCCAGCATATTGCTCAGGCTGGTATTTCATCCTGGTGTCATCATGTGTTCATTTTTTACCCAAAGTGCATAATGTAAAAGTCATTAGATCACACATTTTCCACCCATATTTCAAAGGAAAACTTGACAGGTTTCCTCAAAGAGCAGGGAATGGAGGTAAAAACCACAGCTAGAGTCGAGTGCTCCAAGAATTTTGAGATTCCAAGAACCTGTAAGAATTATTGAGGGAAGCCACACTGAGGGAGTGGAGATAGCCTAACAGAGAGGTCATGTGGGTTATAACCAACAAACTCCCAGGTTCCAAGCCTTTTGTAACTCATTTACGGTGATTTGTTCTGCTTCTACTTTTGTTCAGTCTTTTTCTAGCCCATAATCCTTACCTTTTAATGGTAATGTTTATTCTGTGTAATTGTGAGGTAGAAGTTTTTGGGTTTTTGTTTTATTTTTTAGAGACACTCTGCCTCTCTTACTGTTCTCTCACTGCTGGGACAAAATATTTGACACTCAGAATTAAGTAAGGAAAGGCTTAATTAGCTCACAGTTTGTGGAGATTTCAGTTCATAATCAGCTGGCTCCAAGGCCCTGTGGCACAAAACAGAGGGCAACAGAGCAAAAAAGGAGGAGCAGTGGCAGAGAGAATGCCTCTCTCCCTTCTTTATATTGCATTCAGGCTATCAGTGGGTGCAGCACTCAGACCCATAATCCCAGCACTGATCAAGAATTAATCACAAACTGTAGAAGCCTGCCCCAGTGACTACATGAGGCTCTGGGGACAACTAGACACAAACTATATTAAGCTCATAGATAAGAGTTTACCTTGAGACTTAGATAAGAGTTTACCTTGAGACTTTTTAGCAATGCTAAAATCCTTAAGATTTTCTTCATTCTTAGAAATGGAATAAATGAATTTTTAATAATAATTTGGACTTGAGTCTTTGGAGACCAAAACGGTCATGGCTTAGCTCTAAAATGTCTCCCCAAATCCTCATGTATTCATGCAGACTTGGGTTCTGAGCCTAACTCTGACTTATGGTCCCTTACATTGTGAGCATGAAGTATTTTGTCCTAGGGACTGGACGTGTGATGAATGAATACACATACTTTAAAAATACAGTATCTGGACAGGGAGAGGATTACATTCTTAATCCAAAAGGGAGAAAGAAAGAAGTGAAAAGGAGACATCAGTCTAAAGGAAGACTCAAATGAAATGGGGCTGGCATAAAATCCTAAAGAAACAGGATGGAAAAAAAGGAAATACCAGTCAACAGCAGACATAAAATCATTAAGTTTCAAGTCTACAATCTTGTACACACAGTGAAATGAAGTGGATCTGCAAGGCCTTGGGCATTTCTGTCAGTGTCTTAGTGGGTTGTTTCCCAGCATTGTGGAGCTGTATGTGCTCACAGATTTGGATGGAAATAACACATCCCTGGCCAGTTACTTTTCCATGAGCTCCCTGATCTTGACTCCCACGAGGTACTGACTGATGAGGGGATCACAGTATAAGCTCCAGGGGTGCAGCTTGAAATCCTAGACTTTCTTTAATTTCTATTAGAAATCATCGTGACCTTATAATTCTTGTATCCTGCACACTTACCAGCACATTATAAACACAAAGCATGTTTGTCATTGTCGTGACTTACATTTAAGTTTACTTGAACATGACTGCAGCTGTGGATAGGTTCACTGGTTAAGAGCAGGGGAAGTAAATCCCAAAGCAATGAGTAATGAGCCCATAGAAAGTGGTCACATGCTGAATGAACACACTAATTGAGCTAAGCATGCTTGACAATCCATTTCTAAACAAAGGACAAAACTGTGAACACATAGATCACATATTCAAAGTATATCCACACAATAGCATTTACACATGTAGAAATCTGAGGGTAGAGTGACTCCGGGTACAACATTAAAGATAGACTCTGGGTACGGTGGTTTAGTCATTGGGTCCACTTAGCAAGTTTCCTTAAGAGAAGCTTAGCTATAAATTCCAATCAGTTTCACCAGGACACCCTTTACCTTTTTGGTTCTCAGGCTGTAGATGATGGAAGTCAATATGAGGGTTGTTACACAGAATGGAACAGAGAACAGGATGTCTAAATCCAAAGAGTAGCATTCTCTGGGTCTGTCATGTTCAAAATTAGCTGTTCCAAAGAAGACCACCACCATGGTCAGGACGGACAGGTGCAGGAGGCCTTGCTCTAGCCTTGAGCAAAGAGGGTGTCAAGGATGGCTGAGATGGTGACTATGTAGGACTCAGCAGGAAACAGGCAGAAACTCAGGCTAGCAGGAACACTGGTCACGCGGAGCATAGACTCATTGACAGAAATGTCTGAGCATGAGAGCTTAGGGAGCAATGGGGTGTCAGGAAGGAAGCAGCTGATCTTGCAGGGCCCACACAGAGTGGTAGCTGCCAGCATTATGTGTGTCACAGAATTTCCCAGCCCATATAGCCAGGACACTGTAGCTAGGCCAATGCAGACCTTTATACTCATGAGCTCTGGATACTAAGGAGAGCAGTGAATGGCCCTATACTCATAGCAGTCCCTGGATATTTCTGTCCAGTGTTTTAGCTTCAGCCTCATATTAGTACATGTGCAGTATTGTGAAAAGTGTGACATTCATTCATATTTTCCTAATAACTCATAATTCCAAGGTTTTTAATAAGAACTATCCCTGTGTTTCTTCTTCACATACAGAAAAACTCATACCACATTCTTTATGTACAGATATTTCTAATATAGATACTTCATATAGATGAAGTAATTTAATACACGCCTTTGGAGCTGACTTCTTTCACTTAGGGCAATGTTTTCAAGTTTCATCTATTTCACAGTATCTACTTCTTATTGATGAAAAATTTCTATCTTATAAATACACTGAATTGATTTGTATGCTTTTACTGGATAGAAATGTTGACAGCCAGCCAAATAGCTCAATGGATTAAAGTGCCTGCAAGCAGGCTCAGAGGCCAGGGGTTTGATCCTCAGGCCTTCCATGCTGGCCCTGACCCCAGGGCATGCTGAGAGGGCAATTGAGACTGGCCATGGCGGCATGCACTTGTAATCCCCACTCTTGGGAGGCTGCAAACAGGTGGATCATTATGAGTCTGATCTAGTAGTAAGATCCTAACCCCCTATAGACCCTTCCCTAAAATACAAAGGAAAAAAGACAAATTTTGTTCTTATTTTGTGACCATAATGTTAAGGGAAGTAAACAAGATGCATAAGCTTAAATATCACACAGTTTCTTTAAGATAAGAAGCCCAAATTATAAAGTGAAAGATAAAACATAGTGTTAAGAAGGAAAGAGACAGACCTATATCAGGTGGAAATGGATCCAAAAGATGGGCGAAAGGAATGAGAAAAATAATTATAGTGTATTGTGTGCATGGACCAGCTCCACAGAAAGGATGTAGACACTATGTGCTGCAAATACATACCAATGAAAATAAATGAATAAAAAATTAAAAGAGAAAAACTTAACTAAGTGGGCTCAGCAGTTCCTCACCCTAAGCTGTCAAGCACTCATACTAGGCAGTTCATTGCCTGGATGGTATGAAAGGTGAATAAGGAAGACAGATCTGCTTGTGTTTCTTTAGGGGAGCTCCAGCCTTTGCCATTACCTTGGTCATCACCTCTTGGCTTCTAGCGCAGACTCTTCAGCTTTCACTACTAACCTGGATCCTTCAGCCTTCCAGTGCAGACACACCAGCCTGATACAAACTTGCACAGAACTCCACAGTGAACTCCAGACACTGGACTGAATCCTGCAGACTCCAGTGCGCAGACGCCCTCTGCACGCTTCCTCATCCAACTCTGTGGCTGACCATCATAAGCCAATCTTGGAATTTCTTCTATATTGTGTACCTTGTGTTGTATGTTTCTGCAATAAAACACTGACTGATACAGGCACTATCACTCTGATTTCTGTCTCTTATCGAAGATTTTTCACTTGAGGTAGCCATACAGGAGACCAGAAACCAAGATAGATTAGAAACTTCCTGCATTTGAAACCCTCAGAAAGGGACACATCATTTTTGTAAAACCCAAACAGTTTCTAGTCCCAAGATGTCCTCTACTATGTCCACTTTAGGATGTTAGGTCACATTCATAAACATATTACATCTGTGGGATAAACAGTCTAGTTGCTTGCTCAGAAAACAAATTCAATGAGATGCTGTGAAAACTTAACAGACAGCTTTCAATGACTGGAAATGGGTAGAACAGAACGTGGGTAGACTCCAGTCTGTGACACTTATACATCTAAATGATGCAAATTTTCCCACCATTAGCCAATTCTAAGCTGCTAATATAAAGTTATAAAGGATCAGGAAGAACTGCATAGTAGTTGGAAATTTATACTGATTACAGAGCAATGTACTGTAAATTTTGGCTAAATGTAAGTCCAGTGTAGTGATATATTAGTTGAGTTTACACAAAGCACCTCTTTTATATTAGTGAGCAAAATCAAAAGATGTCATAATTCATATTCAATGATTTTATATTTTTCCTCTATTTTCTGTCTTCTAACTTCATTATCTAGAATCTTTAAATTAATATTACTCTAGAATAATAAGATTTTGGATATTTGAATAGTTCATGAAAACTATGCTGGCTGGGCTGTATTTTAATTGTAAACATAAAAATGAACATTTATCAGCTATAATAACACATAAATTATTTTGAGTAGCAAATGTACAAGTTAAAAATAATGAATATTTTATTTTGCCAAAAACATTATTATTAGATGCATTACACATTATATGGTTTATTTTAATCTTAACACTTATTGAAGCTTCTGACTAAGATAACAATTACCCATCAGAGAAAAGTATTACCTAGCTAGCTAGCTAGCTAGCTATCGAGAAATGTTTTAAAACTGAGCAGGACATCATGTGTAATTAAATATAACTAATACAATTTCTTAAATTTTACATTTTGATTTTCAGTTTTGAGCTTATCAAATAAAAAGAATGCAAAGAATTTTACAAGTTAAGTGCTGAGTTTCCAGCTCAGTGATAGAGTGCTAGCCTGGCAGGCTTAAGGCTTTGGCTCCCATGTCTAGCACAGGGAAAGAAAAACGATGAGGCAAAATGTAAAGCAAAACAGAAAAGAATATCTCCATCTCATGTGTTAGTACAAGTGCCTGTGGCATAGGAAAATTTGATAGAAAAATGTCACTCACATGTTATTTAAACACATAAATGCAGTCTTATAATGGGAGAAGAGATAGATGGGAGAAAAGCTGAATTAGCTGATAGCTATTTTCTGTCTTCTCACCCAAGACTTTTCCTACTTTAGGTTTCAACTGTTTAATTCCTACTTGGATTCAGGATTGAACTGAGTAACTTATCTTGTATCCCTCCTTGATTCCTTAACTTATACCGATAATTTACTGGCTTAAAATTAATAATTTTGCCTTTTTGAGGCAAAAATAACAAGAAATTGTGTCACTGGTGGTGAGACCTGGGACATAGAGAGGGAAATAAAAAGAATTGACACCAAAACATTATTTAATACACATTAATAATTATATGATTTCTTCTCTCATTTTCTCCAAAGGTGGGCAATCAGCCATGGAATATAGATGTCTTTTTTCATCATTGAATCCTCTTTTTCAAGAGAAATGACTGAACATATATACAGGACCGAGTAGTATTTGGAAAAAGAATTTGTCATATTATTTTGTCATAAAAGATACGTAAGTGCAGGTCGTAGTAGTAAGATTAAATTTTCCATTGAAGGTATTTTCCTCAAACTTCCTAAAATACTGCGAAAGCTGGTTATGTATTTTAAGTTACAAAAGCTGTGGAAAATTTTATTTTCATCAGATCAATAAATCACACACAAATAAGCAAAGAAGGATGAGTACAAACATGAATTGTTAACAGTCTTTTTAGTATGAGGCTTACTGGAATACATTTAAATAGAAAAAGAGCAAATGAAAAATGTATATTAATCCAACCATTAATTTATGCAATATACATCTTTACTATCTGGGTCACTCTTATTGAAAAATGTATGAAGGAAGAGGTGAAGCACACAAAATACACATGCGAGAATAAAATACTTTTCCATCAAAAAAAAAGGCTTACTTGTTAAAAGACAATTTAGAAAAATAAGATCAGCAGCTGCCACCTCACACAAGTCAGATGTGATATTTATAGCTGGATTTTCAGCCTGTAGATTTCCATAAAAGTTTTAAATATGCATTGAAAATATGAAGGATCATCTTCAAAATGAACCCTATCCATCAGTAATTTACAATCCATTTTACTCTTATTCATTTTTAAGTATGTCTGTGGGATTGTTAAATATACTTGGTGTTTCTCATTATTCTAAGACATTTTCAGAATATTTTCACTTCTTCTGAACATGTAGGTGGCTGCATAAATCTTTCCTAGGAAACTGAGGATAGATTTTTAAGGGCTATTGCCATTTCTGTGTATTACAAAATATAAAATAAGTAAAGAGTGCTCATAATAATAGATAACTCTTGTAACTTTACTTTCTTATTAGAATTAGTTTCTACATGGAAATATAAAATTCTCCCAAAACTTGCATTCATTTTGTTTATGTTAAAATATATAGCAAATATTCATGTGATTGAGACTGAGGAAAATATAAATACTAAAGGAATTGTTGTCTTATGGTAAAAATCTCTGTTTTAATAGCAAAATTTCATTGGTATTCAAATAAGCTCTCAAATACTTTTTTATATATTTCACCCAGTGCAAGCCAAAGTTTGTAAACTGTGCCATGTAGAGGCTGAAGGACAGGGGTTTGTTTGACTGTACAATTACTGCTCTTGTCACCTTTGGCTCATCCAGCTGAGTCTTCTGTGTCACTGCTGATTTCATTCATGAAAGGAAGACGATGCTTTCTGTGATCACATGATCTCCCACAACTCGGAAATTATGCTATCACTCAAGAATAGAAATAAATATCTAAGATAATAAATGATTTTACAAATGAGAGGGCTAAATCACAGGAACCTGGCACACACTCAAGTCATCTGAGAGTCTTTAGAAAACACTTTCACAATAAAAATTAATGGAACGTTTGTGTGACAATAGAAAAATAAAGGCATGTCTAACTTTTTGGCATGTCTAACTTTTTTTTTTTTTTTGGTAGAACCAGGGATTGAACTCAGGCTTTTACGCTTGACAGGGAAGTGCTTATTCCACTGAGCCATCTCCCCGGCCCCTAACTTTTATTTCTTCATTCTTCTTTTCTTTTTTAAAAATATTTTTTCATAATTTTATTGATAAA
>NDGN011133458.1:0-13296 GCA_002564285.1 Tympanoctomys barrerae | reverse complement strand
AAGAAAGAAAGAAAGAAAGAAAGAAAGAAAGAAAGAAAGAAAGAAAGAAAGAAAAGAAGGCTTCCAATTTTATTTCCCTCTGAATTAAAGAATTAATAAGGTTGATTAAAGCTATCTTGGCTCACACAAGACCTGATAAATTATTCCCAGGTTCCTCTGCTATGATTCCCCACATGAGCACTGGCTATGGAACTTTCAGAAAACATGGCAAAGGGTACATGGCACAGAAAAAAATAAATAAAAGTCCAAAAAGTCATTTTAGAAGACTACAAAACATATAAATGTTACATGCTGGCCCCCAAATTATGCTTAATATCCCAAAGCTAACTTTGTTCCTTTCTTTCAGCAGAAAGGGGGCCCAGGGATGAATTCAAAGTCAAAGTGAGACTTTTGGAGAAATACAAAATTATGCCTGCATCTAACCACTAATTGGTTAATTACAGCAGAAGCAGTTTTGAAAACACCTACAGTATTGCCCCATCATACTGCCTTATAAACAAAAGAACATCGCTGCCTGTGTGGTGATTCAGTATTTAAAGCGCTTCAAATGATTTATAGCTAAGTAAAGCCACGGAATTAAAATTAGCTTCCTTGCTAAATATAAAGATGTTCAGCCTCTGCTCATTTCTAAGACATATACAATAATCTACATATATTTCCACCATCATTATGTTGCTCCATTTTATAATTAAAACACAGGTCCCATTTGGGGGACATGGCAATTGTAATAGTTGTATTTGTACAATGAAATATAAAGAAACCATCTGAAGTGGAACCAACATTCTGTTTAAATAAGCTCTGTACTCACCTACCTTCTCAGGGTGGTGAGATAACTTGACCCTCTACAAATATACAACAACAACTGTATAGGAGTAGTAATGGTTAACACAAATGAAAGCATGCCAGCAATTTTAAATGTTAAAGCATTTTTTATTTTTTATTTTATGTATTTAGGACAGGGTCTACAGGCTCTCACTACACAGATCAGAATCATAGTGATTCTCCTGTGTTCAGCCTCCCAAGTGCTGGGATTCCAGGTGTGGGGCCACCATGCCCAGTTTTAATCACCTCAACGTATCCCTGGGGCAGGGCCCGGCACAGCATTCCAGGAATCAAACCCCCGCCGCTGCACTCTGCCTAAGCAGGTGCTTTAGTCTGCTGAGCTCCCTGGCCAGCCCTGTCAAAGCCTTTTTAAATAAAGAGGGAAAAGGGGGCTGAAAGGAGAGGAGGGGAATGGGGAAAAAAGCAGCAGCAAAATCCATTATATGCAGATACAAACACATTGTGATAAATGTCGTCATTTCGTATATATAAAATGTACTAATAAAATGAAAAGTAAGTAAATAAAAGTGTGTAAACTTATATACAACAAACAATGAGAATTTTCTCTGAAAACTTCAAAGACAATCTTAGCAGGAAGGGGTGGTAGAAAGACGCATTTATCAGCAAATCATTAAAAATTTTATATCTGATTAACCCAGTATAGAGTCCATGAAGGGTTTATTCTCATGTCTTTCAAAGGGGTGTAGGTTTCAAAAGCTTGGTCTTCATTCAATATTGAAAGGTAAGAAAAATAATTCAATGTAAATATAAAATTATAAATTTATTAATATGTGAAAATAAAAAAGAATAACACCAACAAAATCACAACTATTACACAGTTCATGTGAAAATAATTACATTTACTATTTTATTACCTAATAAACTTCTGTAATGTTTTTGTTTCCTATAGACTAGATCTGGCTCAATCATATGAAATTGTTTTCTTAGTATCTACTATCACACAGTGCTGGATGATGCAAGACAAACTCACCCTAGGATATCCGCTCTGGCCCTATACCCTTGTGACACACATGTGAGGTACAGTAGGAAAGTAGGTAGCAGAACTCTTGAAAGTAATTTGCACAAAGAGGGACTTTTATCTACTAAAAAAAGAGTACAATTGGATGTGAAAGTGCCATACAGATAAGTTTATCCTTTAAACATATCTCTAATACAACTTCTCCTAAGTTAATTCCTAAAAATTCCTACAGATCTTCAGTACCACCCAATAGAGGAAAAAGGAAATTGTAGGGAGCCCTGGGTATAAATAGCACCAGCCAACGCCAGTTGAGAAGTCTTTTCTTATAAATTTTCTCTGATATATACTCATGTGATATGAAAGAGAAAAGATATATTATCATATAAAATGGCATAGTATGGAAGTGATATTTTTTGGATATTTGGTTGACATATATCTCAATATCCTTTTTTATTTGAATACAAAGCTAAATGTTTAAGAGAAATTTTGATTTTTCTTTTCATACTTGATTTTGAATAAGGTCTGATGAGAATAAATACAGTGAAAAATGTTTATCTTTCATTGCCTACAATGGAGCAAGAAATTGTGTACAGAGTTCAGAAATATTCAATTCCAGCATGCATAAAACAATTCTTGCCCTCTAAGCCTAAATTACAAGATTTTTGAGCTTCAAGATACTATAATTCATTTGAATGACAAAAGAAATAAAACAAAACATTTTGGTTTTTATCCATTCTGATTTTTTCATTAGCCTATGTTTGCAGTACACAGTGTTTACATTCCTTGTGTGGGAACTGAGCCAAGCACATAACACATCTTAATTCCTCTGCTCATCCCCTTAACCTCTCCCTACCTCCTGCTTCCATCTCTTGATTCCTTTCCCATTTGGAAAAATCTATCTCCCTACTTCCTATTATCTATCTTTTTTGTTCTTTATTTATATTTCAGGCTTCTCACATAATAGAAACCATGAAATACTTCTGCGTGTGTGTCTGATTTATTTCACTTTACATTATGATCTCAAGGTGCATATATTTTCCTACAAATGATTCAAGTTCATCCTTCTTTGTGACTCAAGTTTATCTATCCTTAACTGTAAACCAGTAAGAAAATGCTGAATCTGAATACCTTTACTAAATGAATCTAATAAACATACAAAACATTTCATCTAATAGTGACAGAATATACATTTTCCTCAAGTACATGAAGAACTCTATAATACATAATTGCCACATTTTTATTTATCTGTTGATGGATATACAGGAAGTTTCCAAGATTTACTGCTGGTGAGTTTTGTGACAATAATGTGGGTGGGAACATATCAATGTCACACAATATCTTTAATTCCTTTTGGAAGATATTTAAGAGGACAATAGCTAGATAAAGGGGAATTCTCCATACTTCCTTTTATAGTATCAGTAACAGTTTCTACTTACAATAGCAATAGAGAAGTGTTTCTATTTCCCTACAGCCTCACCAACATCTGTTAGCTTTTGATTTCTTGAAAATAGCCATTCTTTTGGCAGTGAGGTGAAATCTTAGTGTTGTTTTAAAGAACATTTCTTCATTGTCAAGTGATGCTGAACAACTTTTTATGTATTTATTGTCTGCTTTTCTATATCTAAGAAGTATCTGTTCATTTCAGACACCAATTTTTTACTGAGTCTTTCAATTTGGAGGTCTGGATTCTTTTGAAATCTTTTAAGTATTCTAGATATTAGTCCTTAGTCTGAAGAGCAACTGGCAAAATTTTTCCCATTCTATAGGTTGTCTCCATTCTGTTGAATATTCTGTCTGTTAGTTATGTAGAAGGTTTAATATGATCCCATTTGTTCACTCGGTATTATTTCTCATGCAACTGGAGTTCTATTCAGAAAGTACTTGTCTATACCTGTTCCTTCATGAGTTTTACCTATTTTGTCTTCCTGCAGATTAAGTGTTTCTGTTTCAATATGTGAATCTTTGATCCATTTTCATTTTAGTTTAGTATGTGGTGAAAGATGCTGATCTAGCTTTAATAGCCTAATAATGATAATTTGACTTCTTCCTTTTCTTATTTGTCTTTCTCTTGCATTATTGTGTAATATATCTAGGACTATGTTGAATGGGAAAGGTAATTCCTTATCTTCTTGATTTTAGCAGGAAAGCTTTCAGTTCTTTCTCAATATAATGGTTGGCAATAAATTTGTCATAAAAAATTAAGTTCCTATACATTAATAATTATGCTAATTATAAGAGCTCTAATCAAGAAACATAGAACATGAGATTGGATAAGAAACAATAACATGGTATATGTTTTCTACAAGAAACTCTTCCCTTTTTAGTGAAAATATTTAGAAAGATATTCCGTACAAATAGAAAACAAAACAGAGGAGAAATAGCTATACTAATAACACAAAAACATGCCTTAAATAAAAAAAATGCAAGAGAAAGAAAATTAGGTCAGTATATATTGATAACTGGGTCAAATCATCAATAAATATAATCATTCTTGATATAAACATTCCAACATCAGAGCTCCAAATTATCAAAAGAAACCATTAATGGATCCAAAGGAGGAAACTGACAATAATGCAATTATAGCAGGAGGTTTTAATAATCCATTTCAACAACACATTATAGTTACTTAGATGGCAAAAAAAGGAAGCACTAAATCTGAATACCTTTACTAAATGAATCTAACAAACGTACAAAACATTCCATCTAAAAGTGTCAAAGCACACATTTTTTCAAGTACATTCTCTAGGCTAGATTATATCTTAAGCCAAAAAACAAGTCTTAACAAGTTTAAGAAGCTCAAAATCATAATAAACATCATTTCCAAGTACACTGGTTCAAAACTAGAAAATTACTAACAAAGATAAACTGAAAAATCATAAATATGTAGAGATAACTTTTCTCAAATATGTCAATGGGAAATCAAAAATTTTCTTGAGACAACACCAAAAACAAGCACACTAAAATTTAGGTAGTACAGCAAAAAGTTTCAAAAGAGAAATTTATGAAAGTAGTAAACTATACTGAGATAAAGAAATATTCAAAGAAAACCTAACTTTCTACTTTGAGAAACTAGAAGAACAAACCAAGACCAAAGTTAGTAGAAGAAAGGAACTTTAAAAATGGAACATAAATGATAGAAAAAATGAATAGCACTAAGAGTGTTTAATAAGAGGCTAATAACTAGTTAGACAAAAAATGGGGAAAAAAATTAAAATCAGAAATGAAAATATCATAACCAATGACATAGAAATATAACATCATGAGCTACTATGAACAAAAATTTGGACAACCAGAAGAAATGGATAAACCCCTAGTAGTATAAAAACTACTAAAACTGAATTTTAAAGAAACAGAAAACATGAGCCATCTAGCACCAAGTAGTGAGACTGGCACGTAAGAAATCTCCCAAAAAAAAAAAAAAAAAAAAAAACTCCAAAGCCAGATGTCTTTGCTATTGGATTCTACAGTATATTTAAATAATACTAATCCTTCTGAATCATTTTCCAAGAATTTAAATAGTAGGACCACTTTCAAGCTCATTTTTGGATGCCAATATTACTCTGAAAGAAAAGCCATACAAAGATCCCACAAGAAGAAAATTACAGACAAGTATCCTTAGTGAGTATGAATGTACAACCTCACTAAGTACTGGCAAACCAAATTCATCGGCTCATTTAAAGGTTTGTAGGGGCTGGGAACAACACAGTCAAATGATATGTATCCCAACTATGTAAAAATGGTCCAACATGCACAGATAAATATATGTGATAAACCCCATCAGCTGAACAAGCGATAAATATATAATTGTCTCTTTGGTACATAGAGAATTTGACCAAAATTTGACATCTTTTGTGGTAAAAAAAAAAAAACCTCTGAAAGATAAAAGTAAAAAAGGAATGCACCTCAATAGCACTCTTAGAAAGCAAAACGAAGTATTTCAATAGCTTCTATTTGTTTTTAGATTTTTTTTTATTTGTAACACTACCTGAAAATCTCCAAATCCCCCTACTTCAGATATACTGTCTTAGCTGTTCACACTTGTTCTACATAGAATTACTTTGCTTGCTCCCTTTGTCTCACTCCTGTTCAGGCACTTCCTTGGGAGAATGTGCTGCCTTCTTCAGTGAGCTGAACTTCACCTATGACACCATGAATGGCCACCTCCTTCCCCAAAGCTTTGACACTTACCATAGTTGCCTTTAACCTTTATTGTGCAGTGGTTGTCTCTTTTCTGCATATGTTTGTTTCCATAACATAAAAAATAATATTTTTAGGAATTTTTCACTTCTCAGTACCTACCCCACTACTAAGCAAAGCCTAGGTCTTCAATAAATATTCATTGAATGAATTAGTTAATGAAACAACATTCTGCACCTAAGTTGGCTACTCACTTGCTGTGAGAATTTCAGCAAATCACTTTTCGGGGCTTAAGTCATTCAGCTATAAAATGAGATGAGCTGACTTTAGGGGACTTATTGCCCTATGTATTGTATGATTCTACCATAAAAATTACTGATAAGCCAAGATTACAATTCAATACTCTCTCATTAGAATTTAGTCAATTAAGCATCTGAGTCCAGAGAACACTTTGCTCACCTTATTGCACATCCTGCTAAGATAAACTAATGAGGTCCCAGCAGCCATCACTTTAAAAAGAAAGTACCATGGTGGGAATCTCAGAAGAGAATTGCTAGAACCTCTAAGCCATAATCATTTTAAAAGGTTAGTCAGGGCAAGAATCTCCAAGATAGTTGTTTAAAATGTGAATTTCTAACTCCCTTCTTATTGATTCTGACTCCAGGATTCTAGGACTGGACCAAGAAGTCCTCCCTTTTAAGAAGAGATCAGGTGATTCCAGTGTAGGTGCTGTTTTAGTTATAAACAGATACATTCATAGTATTCTATGATAAAGTACCTGAAAAGCTGTCCTTTTTGAAAAAAAATAAAATAATTGAATGTGAAATGGTGAAAGATTAAAAAAAAAAAAAAAGACCCTCTCTTGGAGGCTTACTAAGCAGAGTTGATGGGATTTATCCTTATGGGCAACTTTGTTCCCTGGGGGATGTTTGGTAATGTTCAGAGACAATTTTGCCACTGGGAATAAGGAGTGATGCTACTTAACATCTAAATGGATAGAAACTAGAGAAGCCTTCAAACATATAATGTATAAGACCTTAGCGAGAATTACCTGGATCAAAATGTTAATAAAGCACAGGCAAAGAAACACTAGTTTAAAGTCAAGACCACATCAAAACAAATATAATTGCCAAGCAATGTAGTGAAAAAGTGTCACATGGCAGGGCCAGAAATTGCTGACCAAGTCTTGGGACTAATTGAAGGCACAATTTCAGCAGCTTGTTATTGCTGTACTTTTGAGGCTAAGCCACATTTGTGAAGCTCTTTGGTTGTCAAGCAAGAGGGTCATTATTAAGGCTTACTATTTGATGTAGAAGTCAAGTGGCTTTCTTAAAAACATAGAACACTGCAACACTTGGATATTTACAGATTAAGGAACTCTTGAGAGACACACTTCTCACAGGATTCACTGTGGACTTGAAATGGTCTTCCAAAGAAAGCACATTTTCACTGCAAGATTTTCATCACTGCTAAGTCATGAGATTTACTTTTAGCATCTATGCCTCTGTTCTTGGGGGTGGAAAATAGAAGACTAAACCCATTTCCTGTGTCACAAAAGCAGCATCACAACCAGAATCTAAAATGTAAAGCTGCAAGGTAAATTTCAGGTTGAAAGGAGAAAATACAAGATATAAGGATGTGTTGTGCTAACTGAGGGCTAAGACAGATTCATTGAGATTCCCCTGCCTTTCTCATTGGCAGGTGTCTGGAAGGCCCAGTGTTATGTCCCTCTCATGAACTTCAAGCCATGGTCCCAGCACTGCTAACCAACAAATGGAGTGGTGATCCCACCCTACCAAAAGCACCATTGTCCAAATGCTTTGCTAACCAAAACTAAATATAAGAACAAATATATGTTTACATTCAAATATTATTACTAGCACTCTAAAGTGAATGCTAAGGAAAAACTTGAAAACTCTGAAGTTCACCCTAGTGCATTTGACCCAGAAGCTTCAAAGTGGAGGTAACAAGGCACATTTGTAAAGCATATTATTGGGAGGAGCATGGCTGAAAGGCAAAAGGAGGAACAGGATGCAGTTGTGCAGATGCTATTGTCAAAGATAATGTCAGAAGCCTCAGAGGTAAGTCACTAAAAAGAAATTATGCCTGAGAAATAGCAGAGTATTTTCAGAGACAACAATGCTTAATGCATTTAGGAGTTTCATAGAATGCCCAAAGAGCTTCCTGCCTGGTAGGTCTCAGAATCAAGAAATATTTCTCTTTATCTAATCACAGTTCTCCTGCTACAATTTTAAGTGGCTTTTCTCTATTCTCAATGGAAATGAAAAACATAATCGAGTTTTCCTATAAATGGCAATAAAAAATAGAACAAAAGTACAAGAGAAATGACTTTAAGAAGAAAACTTTCTTTTTCATGAAAATGTTAATAGCATTTCATTGTCACTTTAAAAATCAACAATGAAGTGTATTTCCTCTCTGCCTCCTTTGGGATGAGAATCCTAGTGCTCAAATTTTATGTGCGTATAAATCACCAATTGGGTCTTTCTAAAGCACAGAAGCTCACTTAGCAGAAAGAAGCCCAAGAGTCTGTATTTGGAACAGGATCCCAGCTGATGCCCATGTTTCATATAAGCAGAACATATTTTTAATAGCAAGGTATCAGGCTATTTCCTTAATTTAAAAAAAATTATACTAATTTATTGAGTATAAATAACACTGAATAAAACATGGTGCTATACCTCAAGGAATTTGCAGAATACACAGAGTTGTAAGGCAATCAGGACTTCACACTAATGATGGCAACGCAATGATGCAAATATCAACCTCAGCAACACTCACGGCAAACCATAGCATTCCTTCTTCCAGTACACAATTTGCAGAGGCCAAATTTGATGGGATCACTGAAAAAATAGGTAAGAAAAATCCAGACCAGTCTGCATCATGTCTGAGGACAGAAAATAAATAAACAAATAAAATAAAAACTCTGCATCACCCTTGTAACTGGTGTTTCTTTTTTCATTTAATTTTTTTTTATTTTATAATAAATAAAATTTTATTTTCTAATAAATTCTATTTTATAAATTTTATTTTATAATAAATAATTTTTTTTATTTTTTTGACATAGGGTCTCACTCTGCAGTTCAGGCTGGCCTTGTGCTCATTTTTGTAGCCCTTGGGCTTGTCTTGAACTCACAGCGATCCTTCTATCTCAACTTCATAACTGGTGTTTCTTTGCCAATTGCAACTTTATCTTTTCACCTCTAAATGAAAATTATTAAAATGGCAGTCATGAAATTAAGACTGATTTTTAGTAGCTGGTATAGAAAAAAATAAGGTGTCACAAGGGAGTCACCATCCTAACCCCCAGAAGTGGTGCATATGTTTATTAATTTCAAGGAGAAATTAATATATGGAGATTATCCTGAGTTACCAAGGTGGACTTCATGTAATCATGAGGATTCCTGGAGTGAGCAAAGAAGACAGAAGGTCACTATTAGAATCTTGGAGAGAAATTAGAACATGCTTTGCTGTTATGGCTAGAGAGGAAAGAAGAACAAAAGCCTAAGTTCCTGGGGTAGCCTCTGCAAACTGGGACAGAAGGTAAGGAAACTGATTCTCCTCTAGGGCTCCCACAATGAGTGCAATCCTACCAGCACTTGTTTTCACACAGTAAGAGCTACTTTGAACCTCTGATATCCAGAATTTTAAGAAGTTACATTGTGTTGTCTTAAGCCATTAAATATTTGGCAATTAATTACAGCAGCAATGGAAAACAAATATAATACTCAATTTTGGAAATAACCTGACACTCTTTAATCCTCTCAGATCATATAACTAAATCCCAAATCCTGTCATAGCACCCTCTTATAGTTTCTCATGTTCTCCTGGTCTCTATCATCTCAAAAAGTTAATCAACCCAGCTTGTTTTGACGATAGGCACATTCCTGTGGTCTGGGTTGGTGGGCATCCATAGTGTAGTTTAAACAATATAACATAAAAGTAAGCAGAGATAGGACCTCTAAATGTAACAAGGGAAGTTATGAGGGTGAATAGAACCATGTAGAGTCTATAGGAGCTCACTAGATGAAGAATAGAGTAAAAATGAACAGAGAACTGAGATAGGCCCTCTTGCGAAAACAACTTTGTTAATATGCATGTTAAGAAGGAGAAAATGAGACTAGAAAAAGTGGTGGATTTATGACCCCCTATTTATCTATTTCCTAAAAATGATAAGAAATTTTATGACTTCAAAGAGTTTATAAAAAACAGCTACCTGACTCAACTTACATTATAAAAAATTATTATGTTTACTATATGAAAGGAGAATTTGAGACACCTAAGAAGACCAGAAAGGCAAATTGTGTGGTGATTCACAAAATCAGAAGTGTAAAAGGTGTGAAATGAAGCAGAAATATTAGAAACAAATTCCTGATGCATTTCTAGAGAGAAAAAAATCTAAAGACTTGATACTGAGATTAAAAATGGAACCAAGTAGCTTCTTTTTAAATGTTATTTTATTTTATTAAAGAGAATAAAAAAATAGCAAAACAAAGATAGAAATGGTACCAAATTTCACTAAACAAAATGATAGGAATTCAGTGATGGTACTTACACTGCATATTGTAATCTTCAAATTAGTTGTTCAGATTACCAAGTATATGCATGAAAAATTGGCCAAGAAGTATGAAAGCCTTAAAAGGAGAGAGAAAAATTTAAGCATTAACATCTCCTTTCTAAAGACCAGCAGAAATCAGCAGTACATCTATACAAGCTAATATATGTATAATTATACTTTCCTTTTGCCTTTCTTTCCTATCCCTCATCTCAGGTGCTCCTTCCCTTTAAATAGATTCTTTCCCTTTCACAGAATCTATTGTATCTTTCAGATTTTATTTACTCTTTTAGGTTCTTACATCAGGGAGAAAATATGATGTTTACACTCACAGGTCTCACTTATTTCACTTATGAGTATGGTCTCTTGAATGCAACTAGAGACCCAGGGGCTATTTTTTTTTAATTTTTATTTTTTACTAACTGACTTATTTTATTTTTTTTTTTGAAGAGTAAAAACAATAGGAAAAACTAATATCAGAAACAAAGGCCAAACCAGGACAATATATAGCAGTACATACATCAAAGATTTTCAAAACAAGAATAGCTAATTAACAATGGTTATTATATTAGCTATTTTTATTGTCAAATATGTAGATTAACAGAAATAGTTATGCAAGATTGAACAAATAATTGATTATTCATGCTCGATTTCGAGAAACCTTAATTTTTTCTATTATCTAGTCTTCTTTCCTTTTCTTTAAATTTAGTTTTATTTTATTTTGAAGAGTAAAACCCAAAGCAAGAAAACAAGACAGAAATAGGATAACATACAATACATGTTACAGATTTTCAAAACATGAATACCTAATTAACAATGGTTGTATTATCTATTTTTATCATCAAATCTGTTGCTCAGATTAGCAGATAAAATTATGCAAAATTGGGAAAATAATTGAATATTGGCACTTGCTTTCAAGGAAGTTAATTTTTTCCTTGTATTTTTATTTTTAAAGAAAGTATAATAATTATTAAGACATTAGAAACAGTACATATGTAGAAGACAAAGATGAGAAGGTTTTATATTACACATTGCTCTCCTCCATGTAGTTGCTCAGATTACAGTTATCAGTATACAGAGTTAGTCAAGGTGAAAACTCAAAATATGAACTGCTATTTTCAAAAAAGAAATGAAAATTATGAGTACAATCATCTCAGCCATCCTATATATATACTTGCATGTTTTTCCCTCCATTTTTTTCTATATTTTCTCCTTTCTGTCATCATCATTGTTTAATCGTTAAGCTCAGTTTCTTTCCATTTTACCATATCTGTTGTACCTTCCCGGTTTTATTTATTCTTTCAGGATCTTGCAATAGGGAGACAATACAATATTTACTCATGTGAGTCTGATGTATTTCACTTATGAGTATAGCCTCTAATTGCATCCACTTACATATAAAGACTTTGATTTTGTCTTTCTTTGTAGCTGAGAAATACTCCATTGCTTAAAAATATCACATCTTTGTCATGCATTTCTCAAGTGGTTGTTTCCAAGAGTTGACTATAACAAATTATGCTGTTATAAACACAAGTGCACATATATCACTATGGTGTGATATTTTCAGTTCTTTTAGAAAAATACCCAGAAGGGAAAGAATTGGTTCAATGAGATGCTCACTACTAGTTTTTTGAGGAGTCTCCACATAATTTACAAAGTAGCTTGGTAAAGCTACATTTCCACCAGCAGTGGACAAGGGTTTCTTTTTTCACTAAGCCTCTCTAGCATTTGTCATTAGTTGATTTCATGATGATAGCCATTCTTTCTGGTGTGACATGCTATCTCAAAGTTGTCTTAATTTGCATTTCTCAAACAGCCAGTGCTGTGGAGCATTTTTTCATGTACTTATTTGCCACTTGTATTTCTTCCCCTAAGAAGTGCATATTCACCTCACATGCCCATTTTTGGACTGGATCTTTAAATTTGGGGGGCCAACTTTTTTAAGTTCTTTAATTTAGATGAGTCCTTTGCATGAGTGATTGTTGATTATGACTTTTTCATAACTTTTGAGGTGTCTTTTTCACTCTGTACATGATTTCTTTTGATGTGCAGAAATTTCTGAGTAAGATGAGATCCCAGTTGTTGAGTCTTTGTAGTATTTTCCATACAGTTTGGTTTTTGTTCATGAACTGTCTGCCTACTCCTATGTCTTCAAGATTTCCACCTACATTCTCTTTCAGGAGATTTAGTGTTTCTGTTTTAATGTTTAGGTCTTTAATCCATTCTGACTTTAATTTAGTGCAGGGTAATAGGCCTGGGTCTAGCTTTAGTTTTCAGCTTCTAGAGAGTGAGTTTCTCAAGCACAATTTGTTAAAGAGGCTACCTCTCTTCCAGTGAACATGTTTGGCCCTTTGTCAAAGATAAGATGGCTAAATGTGTTTGTAGTTGTATCTGCATCTTCTAATCTATTTCTATATTGAATAGCAGTGGTGATAGAGGACCTCCTTGTCTTGTACCTAATATGAGAATAAAAGCTTTCAATTTTTCTTTATTTAGAATAATGTTGGCTGTTGGTTTCTCATAGATGCCTTTCATCAGGTTGAGGTTTAGGCTATCTATTCCAATCTTCTGTAGGGCTTTGATCATGAATGAGTGTCAGACTTTGTCAATAGGCTTTTGTATATCTATTAAGATGATCACTTTGTAGTCTATCGATATAGTGTACTATAAAAGTTGCATTTTTTGTTATATAGGTCTTGCTTTATCTTGGTCTTAGCTATACAGCAGAAAAGTATAAAAACTAGGTATAAAAAGTAAAGCCATATTAATATGCTGAGCTGTAAAA
>NDGN011133439.1:0-12642 GCA_002564285.1 Tympanoctomys barrerae | reverse complement strand
GGGAGAGAGAGGGGGAGAGAGGGAGAGAGAGGGGGAGAGAGAAGGAGGTAGAGAAGGAGAGGGAGAATGCTAACAGGCTAGAGACACATCACTGGAGATGTGGGGGAGGTAGCTCAGTGAGAGGGCCCAGGTTCAATCTTCATTAGTAGAAATAAAAATGGCCAATTTATGAAAGCCCTTAATAAATGTATAAAGTATGTTAAAATTATCCTGTCTAAAGCATATCACAGTAAATTTGTATATATTTAGAAAGAATTATTCTTTGAGAATTTACTAAGTCCTGAAGCTTGCTAGAAATGGCCAAAGCATACTAACATTGGAAAACTATAGGAAATATATAAAAGGATTTGTAAGAATACTGAAAAATTACCAAAGTAATACTTGAAGATTTATTATAGTATAAACAAGAATAGTTTTACTGACTATATCCATGAATATATGATACAAGCATATCTTAATAGTTATAATAAAAATCACGGGGCGCATTCATGATGATCATCTTTATTTGAAGACCACATTATGACCTTTTCCTTCTACAAAATTAAATATTCCTTAAAGAATTGCTACGAAGTCAAATTGGAAACCGATGGACCAATGTGCTGTATAGGTTGTCCAAAGCTGTTCCATTCACGTCACACTGTAGGAATCATGGCTAACCATTTAAGTGGGTAAAAGAATCAATGATTAGTAATTTGGCCAATTGAGTCTCTGGCAAATTGCCTGTGTTGAATTGGATTTCAGTGCATCGCTTCGGAGCACTATCTCACTTTCTTCATCGATTTTACTGCTAAAACTGGATTACATTTCAACTTATGAGGACAAATACCAATTAAAACTAAAAGGCTTCATCCTCCCTGTTGCATATGAAAGAAGAGACCTCCTCCCTCTCTTTCCAAGAAGCCTCTACTTTAGATGATGCACAATCAAGAGCCTTTCTTCGCTCTTTGAACTGCATAAATCCTTTGGAAGATTTGCTCAGCTTTTGTCCACTCATCCCTGTCTGCTTAGGACCCAGGAGCATCTCCAGCAAAGGCCTGGGTATCATGTCGCTGAAACAAAATGTCGGGAAATAATGTCCCCACCTGCTAGGAGGTGAGGTCTGCCGCAGGGCAGGGGTATGGCTTGTGCAGGCACCTTGCTTTAGCCTGCAAAATGACCTTTCTTTTTCTTTTACGTATTTAGTACAGGGTCTGTGGGGTCTGACCACACAGATTGGGCTGGTAGTGAGCCTCCTGTCTTCAGCCTCCCAAGCACTGGGATTACAGAGCGCCACCATGTCTAGTGTCCATTGCTGTCTCAGTGCGCCCCGGGGGCAGGGCCAACATGAGTGCCAGGGATCGAACTCTGGTCTCTGCGCTCTGCCTAAACAGGCGCTTTGGTCCGCTGAGCTATGTGGCCAGCCCTGCCATCTTGTTATGAAGAGTGAGAAGTGTGTTTCCTCCTGGACAGGAGTAACTGGCTAACACAGGTAGCCATCTCAACCCCCAGAAAAAGTTAAGATGAACGAGGTCTGAGAAGCAGCGCTATCAAGTCCTCGTCTTTGAAGAAAAGGAAGGTCGGCTTTTAAAAAGACTACAATGGTAGCCAGCATCTGTCTGTGGGTCTCACGGAGCGGAGCCAGCACCTGCGTTCTCACTTCGCTGTTTCCGATGGCGTGCACGCCTTCCATTTCACCACTCGTTCAATAATGAAAGTTCTCTCCCTCCACCTTGGCAGGGAAGATCTCTGAGTCTGAACAACTGGCAGACAGCGGATTCCCTCTACCACACGTCCTGTCGCCTTCTCGGACATTCCACACCTTCTCATGTTCCTCCATAGAAACCAGAAACTCTTCCTGCCATTCACAAGGAAATGTGGTCTGAGGTTCAGGTGCCCACGTACAAAGTTAGAAAAATTAATAGTTTCCTCGTATTGAGAGTCACATCAAGAAAACAGTTTCTTGGGGGCTGGCCAGATAGCTCAGTGACTAAAGCACTGCTTCGGCAGAGCACAGCAGCCAGGGTTCGATCCCCAGGCCTGCCACGCTGGCCTGCCCCGGGAATGCTGAGATGTGATTGAGATTGGGCGTGCTGGCACGCGCCTGCAATCCCAGCACTTGGGAGGCTGAAAACAGGAGAATCACTAGGAGTCCGATCTACCTAGTAAGTCCCTGTACAGCCCGTACACCCTGTCCTAATTCATGAGGGAGAGGGAGAGAGAGAGAGAGGGAGAGGGGGAGAGAGAAAGAGGGAGAGAGAGAGAGAACAGTATTTCTTCACTCAAGCTTCTCCCTTTTGCCTGTCCCTGCAGCTTGCGTGGACTTCTTTTCAGACTTTTGTTCAATATACACCTCTATATTTTAAGGGAGCTGTCATCCTCTGTAAATTAAATTTGTAGGTCATTTTCTTCCATTGTGTTCAACAACTGATTTTGATGTAATGTAAGAAATTTACTTCCTTAGTATGTTAATTGTATAGTCTGCCCTCTCAGTGACATCTCAATTTTTTAATCAGATTTTTTATTAAACTATTTGGCATTTCACAGGGACAAGGTCCCAATGTATCTGCATAGCTACAGAATGGTATGTTTTCCTTCTTCCAGGAAGAAGGAGTTCAGTTTCTATTTTTTTTTACCATAGAGATTATTTTATTGAAATTTACTTATCTATTTTCACCAAAGATTTTACCAAAATTATGATGATTTTTGTGTGGAGTTTCAGATTTGCTGTTTTCTTTCTTGTTTTTTAAGAAATAATTTAACTGGAAATAATAAAATACTGAAACTGTGATAATTTGCAAAAATATAGGGCTTAAGTTGTATAGGTCAGTGATAGAGCAGATACCTACAGGGAAGGGAGCCTTGGATTTGATCCCCTGCAACATGAAAAAGGTAAACAAAACATAAATAAATAAACACTTCAAAATAGTCTCCGTCTAGAGTTCCATTTAAATCTTTTTTTAAAAAATCTTTTATTTATTTATTTATTTATTTATTTATTTATTTACTTGGTACAGGGTCTCTCTACACAGCTCAGACTCATAATGATCTTACTGTCTCAGTCTCCCCAGAACTGGGATTAGAGGGGTGTGCCACCATGCCCAGTTTTGGGGCCAGCACGGCATAAGGTATTGGGGATCGAACCCAGGTCTTTGTGCTTGCCAGGTAGGCACTGAGCTAGCTCCCCAGACACCATTTAAATTGCTATTTGTAGATGTCTTTACTCTTGCAAAGCATTTAAGAAGCTGATGTGAAACTTCAGTGGATAGAAAGATGAACTCAAATTGTCAATATCAGATAAAAAACCCAAGTAAATCTTTATGTTTAACTTAAAGTCAACACAAAAATAAATTAGTTTTGCAACAGTGGCATTTTCAAAATAAGCTGTGGAAGACATTTTGCTAAGCAAAAGCTGACATAGTTCTGTAATTGTTGTGTAAGTTCACTTAGCCTGCCCTAAATGGGTAGCCTGGAACGCACCACTTCTATGAGGAGTCTGTGCACAGGAAATGCGTGAGGAGATTCTCTACTGAGCAGACCATAATGGGGCCTGATTTCTGTTGCATTTGGATGCAAAACAGTTCGCTAAAAGAACAAAATGGTTCATCAAAGATACATACACCTTGAGACGGTGATGAAATTCTTGAATTTCGTATCATTTAAAAACTACTGGCATCAGATGGATGCAATGCGATGTCATCTCCACAGTGGAAGGCTTTCTCATTTCTGGCTGGACACAGCAGGCTGGACTGCACCAGCCGGCCCACGGCAGGTTTAGGAGTAGCAGTGGGCAGAAGCTGGCAAGTGATCCTTTGCATGAATCTTGCTACCAACATAGCAGATTCCATTATCCTGGGGGTGGGAAATAAAGCCCTGAAATTTTCCAAAGTGAAAGACAAATAAAAATATGCCTGACATTTCACCTAAATTAATTAGTGCTGCCCTAATAGCCCCTTTTCTCTGAAAATGTGGAGAAATATTTGCATAATCTCTTGATGCGGCTTCCTGGCTTACCTCCCCTCGAACTGTCCTACAGGAGGGATTGCACAGCCTAGTGCTGCTCCTCGCTTCCCACTTCAGCCTCCCCGCACACTCCTGGTTGTGCCCTGGGCGTCCTCGCCTCACAGCCCGAGTGGCACGCTCCAGAAGCCACGTTTGGGCCGGCGGATTCCAGAGCGGGGCTGGGCTTTGGAGCGCGGCATCAACTTCTAGCGGATGCTGGAGGCCTGCCTCCCGCTCTTCTCCGCAGCTGCTTTCCTGCTGACTTCTTTCACCCCTTCGTTTTTGTTCTTCAAGCCAGTGTTCAGGCCTCTCTATATAACCGCCCTCTGCACTCCCTTTCTTGTAGTCAAGCTGTGACACGGGGCATTATTTTGTCCAAAACCTTCTTTCTGACATCATATCTAAAAGCAGGGAGCTTTTTTCTTCTGGCTGGGGTGGAAGGCATTCTGAGGAACCTAGTTCATCTTACACTGGAAGCTTCCCTTCCGTTGCTGCCCTAACCCTTGCGTGCTTTGAGACATTAGTTGTGGTTTCTCCAGCTGAGGTTCTGTCTTATCTAAGAAGTGTGAGCTGTAGCCCTGCTGGAGCTGCGGATACGGACTGTAGAGACCGTTCAGAAGGGATCGCAGACCCGCTCCAGACGTCCGCCCTCTGCATATAGCAGCCACCAGGGTGTCTGGGTGAGACACCTACAGCTTAATGTACTCGTGTACCTACATCCTGCGAACGCTTACTGTTTAGGCTTTACACTGTCTCATTTAATCGATTGCTTGCATGCAATTAGTTAATTCGTGCCATCTGTATCTTCATGACCTAAAACTTGAAAGATCTTCCAGGGTGCTTGTTACGCTTCTTTCTATCTGATTTGATAAGGTTCACACATACGTCCGAAAGATACCACTCTAATCTTTGTCTTCTAACTTAGCCCCACTAATGTCACCAAGGCATTAAATGGCACAATGATAAAGGACTCGATTATGTCTTCACTTGTCCTATGCTATATTTAAAAATACATGAACTTCAATAACTAGAACTATTTCCACTCATAATGTGACTATGTATTCTCTGCTGGTTTGGAACTATAAAGGCAAGAGACTGTTCCTAGTCATGTGACTTTTCCATGTTCTGTGGAAAGGACACAGTTGACAGGTAGCCCTTAGGATCGTCCCTAGTGACTAGACACCCATTCCCTTCTGTAATCCTCACTCCGGAGGTGGGCAGGGATTACTTACTGAATTATCTCCAGTGTTATTATGAAAAGATTATAAAAAGACTGTGCCTAACGGCTTTTTCCTTGGGTATGCTCTCTCTTACTGTGTTTATCTTTTCCTGGATTCCTGACCTGCGGAGACCATGAAATAATAAAGGCTTGCTTCTTCAGTTGCCCATTTGTAGGATCATTTGCATACAGTACTAGCTAATATGATCTATTTTTATGAAAATCCATGTTGTACAACTGACTAAACATCACTTATACATATGTACTCTGAGATTAAAAAAAATCAATGTTCTCCCTTGGGAATTCTTAATTTTTTTTCAAAACTTGCTCGATTACATTTTCTTTCTTATTTCTTAGGATGGAAAAGAAAATTAGACAGTAAGACTGACCCAATGGATTAAACTGAGTATAAGAAACTGTAAACTTATTCAAATCTAATACATAGAAAATATGACAGCATCAGTTTGGCCTGGAAGAGGCAAGGATAGTTAGACTTATGGACACAGTGACAGATTTGTGGAGTTAGTTATTTGTTCAGCGGGGTTGCTTCCTTCCTAAGAGTCTTGAGTTCTTTTCCATTTCTAATTGTACATTTCTATATGATTCTTTTTAGAGGTAATTCTTTAATTAAAAACTGACACAATAGAAGCAAAGTTACATCATTATAGAGTTTTGAAGTTATTCTGTAGCTGCATTTGATAAAGAGAGGTACTCGGTGTGCCATAGATGGGGCTGCGTCCCAACTCAGCCTTTCCTGCATATGGAAAATGACTCATGAGACATCACCATGAAGCTAATCCCAGCGGGCTCAGGCAGGAGATAGACTTTTGTGTAAGGAAGAGTGGAATCGAGCAGAGCAGGACCTGCCTCTCACAGGAGACAGCGGGCTTCACCTACCCGGAGCTTCATGCCTGCACTGGGAACACAGCTGCAAGCACCCCGTGGGTGGTTGGATGTGGCGGCCCCACTCAATTTTGAAAATTATAATGCTAATAAAATAATTAAATGGTGCAATGGTTTTATTAATAGAAGCATTCTGGAGGGGATTTTTTTCTTTCAAAATAATTAATAAACACAAAAACGTTAGAAAGACAACAAGTTGTAAAATAGGAGAGCATCAATCATGTAGGTGAGTAAATTAATCACCTAAGCATTTCTGTGATTTTAAAAACCACACATTTGGTTGCTTCCTGCAAGGGCAGCTCCTTTATTTCCCTGTGACTGCACCGGAAGCCGTGTGGGCTGCTCCCCGGGGTGCCCGAAACACCAAGTCATACTCCCAAGTCACACGTGCAGTTCCCAGGAGGACGGGCCCCTACTAACTTGCGATACTCCAAACATTGAAAGGAAAAGCAAGGAAATGGGGGTGACTCTGGGTTCTCACTCCACCAAGCATTTGTGCTCTCTATTTTCTATTCTAAATTGTTATTAGGATGCTATAGCTGTACAATTTAATTTCAGGACTCCCCAGAAAGAATGAAAAGGCGACTGCTAACTATCTGACTTGAATTTTTTGCACATTTTATAATCAACAAAGGCAATGAAAGTTTTTTTTTAATTTGTGAGGAAAATATCTCAGAAATAAGTATAATCATCAAACTGTTTTAAACCAATATTTATTTTATTCGGATAGCTTTCAAACTATAAATTTTCTCAAATACTGCTACTCAGGCATTATGACAAAATATCACTTTCTGTCTTGAGCAAAGCAAATTAACAAAAGAATCTCCACGCTATTTGTACAAGGGAAAACCAAATATGCTGCACATTTCAGTTTCTTTCACTAGGAGGTCAGACAGTCTAGCTCACTGAATCAGGAAGATGAGTTCCGCAGGGGCTCACGTGTCTGGCATCATTGCTAGAGAAGTTACAGCTGACCCCTGAGATCACAGAGGCCACCTACAAGCTGAGAGCTACGCTTACGTCTTCACTCTGGAAACGGCAGTTCTCCTCAGGGATTTCAATGAAACCCACTCAGTACGTTAACGCTAAGTTGTTTTCCACATCTCAAAACATCCTGCTTTGTGTCGATCTTCGTGGACACCGGTGGCGCCGAGAGCGCTGCGGGCCAGGAGGAGCCCTGGAGAAGGCGGCACCTTCCTCCCCAGGCCGTAGGGGAGCCAAATGGACTTTGCGAGTGTGTCCCGGTCAGGGATCCTGAGGAAAGTGTTCATCTTGCTTTACTTTGATGGGACCCTCTTAGCTACTTTCCTCCTGCTGGGAGAAGTGCTCACCATCCACAGCTTAAGACACGACAGGTGCATGTCGCAGCGAATTGCAGGCCATGCTGGGCTGGCTCCGAGGCAGAGGCAGGAGGGCAGAGGCCTGGCGGGGCGGCCGCTCACCTCAGCGCGAACAGGCTGCGAAGCAGAAGGGAGCAGCCGGTGGGGACGGCGGTCCTGCGGAGCGCGCCCGCGGAGGCCGCCGTTGCTGAGCAGACCTGCCTCCGCGACCACCGCTCTGCCGGCAGCCCCAAGAGCCAGCGCCCTCGAAGGCGCCCGGCTCAGGGCTCGAGATGCTCTCGGCATCATCTAGATAAAAGCTACAACGAGGCCTGCAGCGTGACAGGAAGCTGTTCAGCAGGAGGAGAAAAGCGTGAGGGCCAGAGAAGCAGCTGCGGGAGTGGGGCGGAGCCAGCGACGTCTGGGGCGAGGACCGCCGCGGGGTGCGGTGGGGGCCGCGGCAGCTGCCGGCCGGAAGCCAGCCACAGGAGCGCCGCCCAGTCTCGCAGAAACGCTCCGCGCGTGGCTAGACTTCCCCTCCGCGGGGCCGTGGCGCCAGGCTGTGGACTCACACAGTGACGCTGCTGTTTCAGGCCACTCCTCCTGCGCCCCCGATGTCACAGGCAGCCGCGCAGCCGCGGGAGGCTGAGGAGGGGTGTCCCCCTGACTGAACGCCACGCGGAGCTCTGTCATAGCAGGAGCTCAGAACATAGGCCGGGACCCGGGAAGGAAGCCCGACTTGGAGCCAGGAGAACAGCGACAAGTGGAGCAGACTCCTAGCGGCAGAGCTCAGCACGTGCGCAAGAGAACCGCCCCGGAGCTGGAGGACCGGAGTCTGGGAGGTGGCACGCGGGGCGGGGGCTGTGCAGCAGGGCCCATCGTCCTGCCCCGCAGGGTCTGAGGCTCGCGAAGGACTCTGGGCTTCTCCCTCTTTTCTGCTGGGGAGCAGCTGGGCCTTCAGAGAGGTAGCCGCTCTTTCGCCAACTTGCAGATGTGATTTCGAAAGGAGAAAAAACAACTTGGGATTTTCAAAACATAATTTTTCTTTATATTTTTCTCAAATGAAGGGGGAGAAAACAATGAGAGAAAGTGCACACATAAACCCAGGATAAATACTTAATAGCAGCCTTCTCCATAGTTGGTTTCGACTGAGAGTCTGCGGTATTCTCACATTAGACATTCGCATCTCATGTGAGAAATAAATGTTGGAGTCTTGATACCATTTTGCTTTTGAAGTTGCTCTGAAAGAACAGTAAATTATTACTGTGGACTTACTGAAGACATACGTATGATCCTGCGTCTCTGCCAGAAGCTGAAGAGTAATTCTGTAGGTTCAACATGGAGCTTGCGATTGTTTGCTTGCAAGATATTTTCACCGCAGAACAAGATCGCGTTCCGTACTCAGATTTACCGGCAAGCTCCAGAGTAGTTCTTTTACTCTGAAAATATCCTTTTGTCAGGGTATGTCTAAAGTGTCGCCAAGATTAAACCCAGGGTGCGCCTTTTGGGGAGCAGCACTAGTGAAAACACGTGAGCCTTCTTTCCGCGTATGGACCTGGGGAAGCATACTGCTAGCGACACTGACTTCGATCCTTGTGAACTTGATGCCTCCCAGATTCTTCTATTACATGAGATATTATCATAAAATACAGGGGCTGGCCAGATAGCTCAGTGGACTAACGTGCCTGCTTAGGCAGAGCGCAGTGGCTGGGGTTTGATCCCCGAAGGGGCACACTGAGACGGTGATTGAGACTGGGTGTGGTGGTACACGCCTATAATCCCAGAGCTTGGGAGGCTGAAAGCAGGAGAATCACTACGAGTCTGATCTATATAATAAGACTCCATAGACCCTGTACTAGATACAAAAAAATTACACACGTGTATAAGTGATAAAAATTATTACAGCAAAATGTACATTGTTATTAAGTCCCCCCAAAATATTTCCCTTGCTTTGAGCTTGCTTATGCCTTCATTTTTGCCACTTTTTGTACAAATTCTGGGAGTCATGAATGCCTTTGGTTACACTGTCCTGACTAACGTGACATATTAAATAGACTGAATAATTGATCTTTAATGGTTGTTTTGATTAGGGAGAAGAGATGGCAGTTACATAGTGCCAGATCCGGTGAATAAGGTAGACAGCAAACACTGTTTTCTCAGTTCCACTCTTCTGTTTAGTGGCAAATGGCAGGGACGTTCATCAAATTCTAGGTCATATCTCTTAATGACCTTCAAGAAAGAGCACACCCAGGACTGCATCAGAAAGTGGAAGTAACAATAGGATAAGTGTGTTCAGAGTCGGGGGCCAGGCTTTGAGGAGGATTAATGGCACTGTGACCTTTCATGTAATAATTTTTCTATAAATTTAAACATTCACTGTACTTTCTGATCATGCCTAGCAAGTGGGTATCTTCCCCTTTGTGATCAGCACTGTCTTGTGGGAGTATCCTCCAGGCCAGTGCAAATGTGTCCTTCCTTATCACGGTGTCCACTGCTAGGGTTGGTGTCCCCTGGTGTCCAGTCTGGCCAGTTGTTCCTGGGTGTGTGCAAGTGATGGCTTTCTTTTCTCATCATTCCCTCCTGTACTTATTAGCTGATATAATGAAGAGGATGCATCGACTAGTAACATTACAATCACTTAGATATGATGGGACTGGTAGTGGAGACATTGCCGTTTTATTTCTGATCAGAGTAGATGCAGACCTCTTTGTACTGTTATGACCACAAAGAACTCTGTACATAAGGAGGAGGAAAGGAGAAGAGGAGGTGAAGAGGAGGAGGAGGAGGGGAAGGAAAGGGAGGATGGGGAGAAGGATTCTAATTATCATGAAATTATTCTTCAAGTTTCAGAATGTTTCAGTGCAGACTTTTATTAGCAGATCTTGGCAAGAGAGTGGGTAGGGCTGACTCACGGAAAACTTGCAAAAGAGTCTGAGATCCTTCAAAAGAAGGAGAAGGCAATGGAGGAGAAGGAGAAGACAGGCAAGAGTGGCAATACTAAGAGGAGGTGGAAAAAAGAAGAGGAACAGGAAGAAGAAGAGAGAGAAAGAAAGAAGTAGATGGAGGTGGACAAGGAGAGGAAGAAACAGGAGGAGGAACACAGGAAAGATCAGAGAAGGAGGAGGAAAGACAGCCACCCCCAGCTCATAAACAGCGCACGTTCCCTTTCCTCGCTGAGAGTTCCAGAGAATTTCCAACACGAGGTGGAGAGGGCCTTCTTGGGGCCGTATTTTCCACCCTCTATTTATTCAGCAGCAGCATTCCTTCTTTTTTCCTCTATCTCCTCTCGCAGCCTCTTACGTCCTCTTACTGGAAGCACAAAACACGAGCATCCGTTGAGTTTCCTAACCTTTCAGTACAGGTAGAACATCTCGCTAGGAGTGAGACACAGCTTGCGGAGCTGCAGCTCTCCCTCCCGGAGGCCCCCGAGCTGGGTGCAGTGTCCTGATCTCCTGCACTCCTCCAGCGGCAGGCCTGCTGGCCCCTCTGGGAAATCCTAGCTGCCACGTGCTGGCCACGCACTGCCTTCCAGGAGCGGGCTGTGGATTCCTGGGTAGCTGTGACCTAAGCTTCCTGGCCACGGAGTGTGGCAGCCACACGGCCATCCTCGCTCTGCCTAAGGATAGGGGGGAGAACCGTCTCAGTGCCCCACCTTAGGCCCCAAAGATCCTCAGATTCAAAACACTTGGACTCCAGAATCTACCTCCTTATCTATCACTAAGTTACAGCAGCCCTGCAAGGAGAACATCTCTGAGTCCTCAAAGCAGTCCCCATTGCTGTTACAATGTTCTCATTAATCCTTTAAGAACCATGGGCAGAATATTTCGCACACCCACGCAGGAATTCCAAGCTTACCCTGTGGAGTTCGAAGACACTCAGAGCAGCAGCTGTTCTGTAAAGGACTTGGAGGAACCTTACACCCTCACCCCTGTCCTGGGAAAAGGGCTCCAAAACAACCCCGCTGGGCAAACACAGTGCTCGCCAGGGAATGAACACTCCAAGGTCATTTTTCCTGGACATAGCGTGTGGCTGAGGCAACGTGACCCCGTGCTCACTCCAGATCCTGTTTGTAATCACTGAGATTGACTAACAAGCATTTTCTTTAAATGTCTAGAATATCTAAAGATATAAAAGGCTGGTGAGAGTCTAGGAATCAAGACCAGCCTGGCTAACTCACTGAGACCATACCTCAAAATTTAAAAAATAAAATATTAAAAACAAGTTGGGGGTGGAGCTTAGTGTGAAGGCCCTGAGTCCAAACCCCAGTACAGCCAACAAGGAAAGTGAAGCCCTTGAACCTCCCAGATTTCACAACTAGATTTGGACTACTTTGGTGATTGTGAAGGAAGTAAGAAATTCTCAAGTCTTGAGACTCCTCCACAAGCTCCCTGCAAACTTCGGCTGTCAATTCGCAGGGGCTCTGCTCTTAGGAAAACGAGCAGACGCCATGGGATTTATCATGCTACTTTTAAAAAATATCAAATTATTCACTGATTAGAATCATTTCTATCTGTCAGTATCCACCTAAATCTTGAGAAATTATGATTCTAATTCTCATAGAATTGTTTTGCTGCTTCACACATGGATATCTTCCAATGTAGACTTTTATTAGCTGATCTCAGCAAGAGAGTGGGTCGGGCTGACGCATGCAAGCTTTGCAAAGTAAGCTGCAGCTTTCAGAATCTTTCTCCATTTAGAAAGAGCCTGGCTTGATATCCGTATCACCGGTCCCATCATGACATGCCTGCCTAGACTCCTGCTGCATGGTTAGCCTATCCGTGGTGACTACACTGCAGTTTGTTTACCAATCTCGATCTGTTGAAAAAAATTATTTTGTGTACAGTAACGAATGGCATAACTGGGATGTGGGGTGACAAGATTTCAGATTGAGATACCCACTGCTGGCTGTCTGCCACCTCTCTCTCCACCTCTACCAATCTCAACAGACTTCTGTGGAAAACCCCTTGCTTTTTGGATTGAATGTTCCCAAGTCATGCATTGTTTGCAAGTTACTGAAATGTTCATTTATGAGCACTAGGTGTATAGAGGAATATATATATAATTTACATAAAATATATATATTTAAATTATATATATAATTTCCCTTTTCATTAATATTATCCCATTTAATATACACTGCTTTATAAGAATACTTGGAAACTTTTTTTTTTTTTTTTTTTTTTGCAGAACCAGGGATTGAACTCAGGCCCTTGCACTTGCCAG
>NDGN011133375.1:0-12161 GCA_002564285.1 Tympanoctomys barrerae | reverse complement strand
ATTGTCCCGCGGCGTGTCTGAAGTCACTGGTGGGAACAGGTGTCTATTACCATACGTCGTGCGGTATGGTTCAAATTATGAAACAAAAATAAAAACAAAGCAAGTAAGTATTCCAACATAGCTAAAAATCTCTACTGTACTTGCTGGAGATTAGTAATATATTCCAAGCTTATTTAAATCACTAAAATTGCTGTAATTAAACCTCTCTCTAAATCAGACTTGTATAAGAGTCAAAAATTTCCTATAATTAACTTATCTTTATAAGTAATCAGACAATAACTGTTAGTATATTTTTAGGCACCACTAAAACTACTGTAGCTGCTGAACATAATGACTATAATAAATCTTTAACTGCAGCTATCTCACAGCCCCTTTTCACAGCTGCAAGGATGGGAGAGAGGTGGTTTTCTCAGAGCTCTCCCCTGACTTGTTTTACATGGGTGACAGACACATTGCTTTTCCATGATACGGACAAGCTACTAAGGCATAGGAATATAGCCTTTATTGAGCCATGAGCTGGTACTACAACGTATAGGTGGGCTGTGCAAATTAGCAATGAGGAATAATTAACTTAGGGCTGCTAAAGACAAACAGAGCAACTGCAATGGGGAGCTAAAAGACAAAGGTCCAAGTACACTGACCGAGTGCTAACTGCATCCAGAGCGCTCAGATTTGGGCCACGCCATGTGCATCGGTGGGAAAGCCTGCAGGGACTGCATGATGCAACTTTGAGACAAGGGTCTTTGCAGCCGTGTAATACAATTTTTACTTCAATACAAAGAATGAATGAGCATGTTAAGGAAGGCCCCTGCTTCACACTTAGCAAGTCCTGACTAAGCCATTTGAATCAAGCCTGTTCAAAGTTTTTGTTTTGCACTGTTTTTTGCTTTTTGAGATAGGGTCTCACTATTTAGTCCCAGGTGGCCCTGAACTCACACTAGCCCTGGCTGGCCTTAAACTCACTGCAGTTTTCCTCCCTCAGCCTTCCAAGGACTAGGGTTACAGGTGCATGGCACCCTATATCTGGCTATATTCAATGTTTTTGCGCAAGATTTGTTACCTTGGAATAGAAAACCTACATGAGACCCAGGAGCTACTGGTGGGCCTGGCTCAGGTTCTCTAGCAGCGCAGAAAATGTTAGTCACCCCTATATACATTCAGGCTCTGATGTATTCCAGCTATCGTGTTCTGGCAAGGCAAGGCATCATTCATAAAGGAATAATCGGGAAACTGGAACAATAGAAAAAACCAGCGAAGGAGAAACATCCATAATAAAAAGCAACAAGAAAAGCAAAACTAGTTCAGGGAAAAACTGGCAAAGGTAAAGATATATAGTTACTTCACAATCAGAGAACCCAAAAAGATTTACAAATTTGACATGTTCAGCTTTTCTTGCATTCAAGAGTATCAGGATTAACATTCTATTAAATGAATGAAATAATCCTTCAAATTGTGATTTGAAGGCACTGAAACATGACTGAAGACAGAAACCTGAAGAGTTTATTCTTCAAAAACTGCTTCTTCTATAAATGAGAAGAATAAATTTGTGGCTTTTATTGCATGGGGAGGTCCCCAAATCAGTTAGTGGAGAATGGCAGACTTCTTGCTGAGAGGAACAGATGACAGAATTCAGAGCAGGGAATAGGCTGAGATTTAAAAGAGAAATTTTAGAAGCAAGAGAAACTCTAGAGACATACAAAAGCTGAGTAGAAGGCCTGTGAGATAGCTCAGCAGACTAAACACCTGCTTTGACAAGTGCAGGGACCAGGGTTCCATCCCAGGTCCCGCATGCTGCACCAGCGTGCCCCAGAGTTGTGCTGAGCCTGTGCCGAGCCTGCGACTGAGTCCAGGCATGGTGGCACACACCTGTAATTCCAGCATTGGGGAGGCTGAAAACAGGAGGATCACTATGAGCCCGAGCTCCATAGTGAGACCTTGTTCCAAATACACAAAATAAAATAAAATAAAAATCTGAGTATAAATTCTGCCTCTCTCGGGCTGAATGACAGCTTTTTCTCTTTATAGGTAGCCCCAGAGACCCTGGAGAAAAAGCATGAAAAAGATTGAAAAATTGAAAGGGATGAGTTACCCATAGGTGACTGCAACAATAACAAACTTAGCAGCTCATAGCACCCACAAACATTTATCATGTTGTATAAGATCTGTTTAGATTTGCTCAGGTTAGTTTTGGGGTTTTCTTGCTACATGTACCAGAGCACTTCTATTTGACCCAACTGGTTTCCCTCAGAGCAACTGACCCAAAGGAAAACAAGCTAAAAGCTGCAACATGTTCCAGGAAGTAGCCGTGGAAGTCATACTCTGTCACTTCTGCTAAGATCTTACTGTTCACATAAGCAAGCCCTATTTCAATAGAGAATTGCATAGAAGGATAAGTACCAAAAGGGAAGAATTACTGAGTAGGGGCCTCCTTGGCAGCTGACTACTATGGGAATCTACCTCACACAAAACTGCTGTGGGTGGCAATACCTTGAGTACTACCTGAGTACACTGCCTAATACTCAATTTGGGCAACATAACACTGGCCTACTGGCCTGAGGCAGGAAGGCAGAATGTGGGACTGGCAAAGCAACTGGCAATGTGGCTGGTAAGTGCAAGAATCCAGGGGAATACCGGAAGGAAGGGCCAAGTGTGTACTCGGCCCAAATCTTTGAAAGACTACTAACCTGTGCAGACACAAAGCACTACCACCCCCTTCTCGCAGAGAGACTTCAACTTTAAAAACTGATTAGAAGAAAAAAAAAATTACATTGCAGGGAACCCAGATTTTTCAGCTTAAGTCCAGACAAGTTAATTATTTATGATATATATACAAGGTTCAGAAAACACAAAGAAAATTCCAGAGCTACTGAAACATATTATATACACAATCATCAAAACTTACAAGACATGCAGAGAAATAGGCACCTTCTGACTCACAGTCAGGAAAATAATATACGTAGTACCACACCCCATATATTGAAAAATATATGTGGTACTACTAGAAAAATATGCCAAGTCAATGATTATAAATAAATGAGAATTAAAGAAAAAACATGATATTAATAAGTGAGCAGATAAGGAATCTCAATATTGAAATAGAAACTTAAAAAATGGCAATTGGAAATCTGGAGTGAAAAGGAACAGTAGTTAAAATTTTAAAAATTCCTAGGTGAGCACCACAGAAGATTAAAAATGGCAGAATAACCAGGGCCCCTGCAGATACAATAATAGAAATTATGCCATCTAAAAGGGATAAAGAGAACAGAAAACTACAACAGAAACCTCAGAAACAAAAATTTAGCATCCACTGGACATTATCAAGTAGTCCAACTCATGCATAACTGGAGTCCTAGAAGTAGGGGAGTACAACAGTAAAAGAACTTGAAAAATTATGGCTGAAAAATGCTCATTTACAAGATTTGAGGGTTAACATTTAATCCTTAGATTAAATGAGAACCCATGGAAAATAACCAGGAGGGTCCGGCAAGACAGCTCAGCGGAATAAGCACCTGCTTAGCAAGCGCAGAGACCCAGGCTCCAGCCCCAGCACCACGTGCCCTGCCGGCCCCGCCCTCAGGCACGCTGAGCCAGCACACCAGTCCCGGCTTGGTGCCGCATGCCTGTAATCCCAGCACTGGGGAGGTTGACAACACAAGGATCACTAGGAGTCTGAGCTGCCTACTGAGACCCTGCACCAAATACATAAAAGAGGGTTGTGGGGGGAGACACAGGAATGTAGTAAGTGAAAGGGAGACAGTAAAATTTCATATTTTGAGTTTTCTGCTTATCAGCTCTTCTTGCCCGCTGTTTAGGCTATTTCAATCTTGTATTATCCCCATCAGATGAAAAAACTAAAGGAAAAATGATTAGCCTCATTTTTTTGGTTAGTACAACTATTTTTATTCAGCACTTACTACATAATGGTCAAATGTCACTAGAAGGTTGTGATGATTAATTTACGTATCAAGTTGGCTTGATTACAGAATGCAGATTTGGAACAAAATGGAGTGCTTGTCATAATGTGGGTGAGCCTCAGACAATGAGATGCAGGCTTTGGAAAAGTATGGACTGATTCCCAGGAAGAAGGAATTCTGTCTCCTGGGGGCCTTCAGACTCCTGCTATAACTCACTACTTCTCTGGATGTCTAGCTTGCCAGCTTGCCCTGCAGACTCTGGGCCACCAGCCTCCAGAATCAAGTGAGTTAATGCACTAAACTAAACCCAAACAGATCCACATCTATGTCTACAGCTGTATGCTTCCTCTTCATGTGCAAGCATGCATGTGCGCGCACACACACACACACACACAAACATATCCTACTGGGGTCCTTTATTTGGAGAACACTAACACCAACAATCCAAGAACAGGGGGTTGGTCATGGCTTCTGTCCTTATGAACATTTTTGTCTAAAAATTAAAGCAAAGCTCAAAATATGTGCTAGAACTCCACATGTGCAGGATATCTTAGGAAAGTGTATCTTCTGGCTAAGCAGAAGGCAGGAGTATCATCATAGAAGGGTTCCCAGAGGAGCTAACATCTAATTCAGTTCCAAGGACTTGCTTTTTGCTAGATGAAAAGGAAGTGGAACTACTGGTAAGGAAGAGCATTTCGAATGCAGGAGCTGTCCTGAGAGGCCTCTTGTGCCAAACCAAGTTTAGTTCTGATCCTTAGGGAGTGGAGTAATGCTTTGTTCAAATGTGTTATAAATGGTTTCAGAATTATAAGAAAAGCTTCACAGAAAATATACAGATTTTTGAAACAGGAAAACTTCAAAATGAGGCTTGTTTATTACTCACATCTATTCTACTTTATTTTCCTTATGACAACAGAACACTGAGAACTAGTCACATGAGATACTAGTTCCACTAAGCTGATGTTCGGGCCATAATGCAGCTGTCTCAGCCTGTGCTTTAAGTTGTATTACAAATGTGGTTTCTCTTAGGGCAAGTGTGACTTGCTTTCTAGTGCCACCTGGTGTTGTGTAGCAGCATTAATTATAACTTTTTTCCAAGAATAAGAAACCTTTAAATGCCTTTTAAAGACATTCACTATGTATTATACAAAGAATATAATATTGAACACTACAGTGGGATATTGAGTATTAGTCTAAAGCAAAGAAAAAAATTTTAAAAGGTCCGTGATACAAATGCAGTTATACACACACACCCCTGTCTATTCATCACCACTATATCCTAATCTGGGTCATCATCTTCTCTTCCCTGGAATAGTGCAGGAGTCCTCTGATTGGTCTCTCTTCTTCCGCTCTTCCACCCTAATAGCCATAATGAGGCCCTGACAACACAGTACAGTTCCTGCCAACTTTCCATTGGCTTCCCATCTCACTGGGGATAATGCAAAGGTCCTTACTGCGGCCTGACAAGCTTGTGATTCAGACCCTCAACCTCTCTCCTCTCACATCTTCTTTCCCAGCCACCACCTGCTTACTAATCTTCACATGTGCTAAGCACACCTGCTTTGGGGACTGTGAGTGTCCTCTTCTACCCTGGGCTCTCTTCTTCCAAATGAGATAACAGAATTCTCTCATACTTTTCAATTCTCTGCTTAAATGTCCTTTTCCAGGAGAGCTTTAGATAGAGCAAAACCTTCCTGCTGTCATCACTGTTTTTTCTGATTTATATTCCTTTCAATATTCACTGCTAATTATATTCTAATTTTTCTAAACTTCCTTATCTATCTCCTCGAATACACTAAGACATAAGTACAGACTGAGCATCCATAATCCAAAAGTATTAAATTCAAAATGCTCCAAAATCCAATATTTTGAGTACCAATACACCACAAATGAAAAATACCACACCATGAATCTTTGTTTCATGCACATTATTAAAATATTATAAAAATAATTACCTTCAGCCTATGTGTACAAGATGTATGACTAACATGAATTTTGTTTTAGATTTAAATCCTACACCCAATTATGTACATGCAAATACTGCAAAATCTGAAACACTATCCCAGATCTGAAATGCTGCTGGGCTTAGGCATTCTGGGTAGGAGATTCGTGCCCTACACCATAAGAAACTGAACTCTGTTTTATTACCGCTTTAGTCCCAGTGCCTAAGAGAATACCTGACACACAGTAAGCACTAAATGTGTTTTGAATAAATGAAGAGAAATAATGGTTTGAACCTGACATTTAATAAAGTTTTTATATTACATTACTTGCAGTTCACACTAATATCTTGTGCTGCAGAATATGGAATACATGGCAAAAGATGACATCCAGTGGGGAGAAAGTGATATAGCAAGTTTATGGAAACAATAAATAACCTGATTTAGTTTAAGAATCAGGTATTTTCAAGTGAGGACCTAGCTAGGGTCAAGGATATAGCTCAGCGGCATAGTGCCTGCCTGGCAAATGCAAGTTGTAAGTTTGACTCCAGGTACCAAAAAAAAGGACCCATTTTGAAATAAACCTATGTGATTCATGTAACTACCAGAGAATTAAATCTGACTTTCTAAAAGAAGTAAGTCATATAATTATTAATTCTAAGTAAAATAACATCTTCCCCCTTATCAGTAATTCCTCATACATTTAATATAGATAAAAACTAATCAATGTAATAATTCATCCTGAGACAAATCTGTAATTTCTGCATCTTAGAAATCTCAATTTCTGTTATTATGAAACTAAAGACTGACACTCAAAGCACATTGACTTTTTTTTTTACTATACATTTCCAAAATGGAATGTGCCCCTTTCCTTACTCCCCTTCAGTTAATGGCACTGTAGGAAAGGACCTGAGTAGAACACATAAGGGACTCTCAAAATGACAGTTCTCTCCAGTAGAATTTTAAATAAATTTAAGTTCTGACTAGTCCTGTATCTCACCCTTAACCAACACTTCAGTACAAGCATCTGTTAGTTTGTACTGACCTCAACCGTCAAACTTAAATGATGGTAGAAGGGAAACCAGAGAGCTCAAGCTGCGCACTGCTCTCTGCAGGTCCAGCGATCCTGGCACCCACACTGAACGGGAAAAGTCACCTTTCAGAGGTCTGCTGTGTGCATAAAGCATTCAGGTGGTGTCCAGGGAGGAACAACTGACTAAGGCTGACCTGGGCCAGCAGGGTCGGCAAGGCAGAAACTCAGCTCAGCACTGTGCAGTGCGCGCAGGGCTGGGGCTGGGCTCACAAGAGTGCCCTGTATGAGCAGCAAGCCACACGCACAGGCTCACCTCTCTCCATCCCACTTCAGGAAGAATGCATTTGATGGCTTAAAAGCCAATCAGTCAAGAGAACGGGAAAGGACCGACTGGCCCAAGGACCTCCCAGGCTGGGTGCGCCATCCCAAGCATGGAGGAAAATGCTCAGCCTCTCCCTGCCATGAACTGGCCTCTGGCTCTAACTGCCTGTCGTGGCAGCTCTGCTTGCTGAGGTGCTACAGCTTCTCAGGCCGTCTTCTCTCCCGAGGACCAGGCAGACTTTCTCTGCTGTACTGCCTCTAGCCCAGTGATGGGTGAACCCTTCAGAGCTTTCGGGAACACGGGCAGCCCATGCGGGCAAGCTGTCATAGGTTCCCACTGCCTGGAGGGTACCACAAGCCTCAGAGGCCATCCTCCCTCTGCTGCCTCCCCCAACCCTTCTCTCCGGGCCTGCAGCACATGCGGCTGCCGCCTCCTGCCGGGAGCACTGACAGCAACGTCAGCTCCCTGCACCCCGCAGGCCCTCAGCTGGGATGAGAGCCACTGCAAGCAAGGTGCCCATCTGTCTTGCTTCCACCTGGCTTCTCCTGACTAGAATAACACCTACGATGCAGCAGATATGCAGACATTAAGTGAATGAGGAACTGGAGTGTTTTTCTGTGAGTGACAAGTGAATAGTTCTTAAAACATGTATATTCTAATGACCTTTTCAACATTACAGCAGCCAAACTCCCAACAGACAGTAGCGGGGTATATCATGGTAGTGAAAGGGATAAAATAGTGCCTATTGTTTTCCCTCAATATTCAGTATTTCCTTCCTCCTAAGTAGAACACTGAATTATAGCATTAACAAAATTCTGTCAGTTAAGCATGGTGGCTTAACTAGTAATCCTAGCACTCGGGAGACTGAGGCAGGAGGATTGTTCAAAGTTCAAGACCAGCCTGAGCTACAAAGTGAGTTCAAGGCCAGGCTGAACTGTATACCGAGACCCTGTCTCAAAATGAAAAAAGAAAACAATCTGTCAGCTAACTGTAGGGCTTCTAGGAAGCCTGCTCCTTCTGTGGCACTCGCTATTATCTGGATGTGGCTAATAATGTCTGGGTTGAACAGTCCAGTCCTTATGGAGCATGAGGTTACGGTTTAAGGACGGCACAATGGCAGAAAGGAGCCAAGTCTCTCGTGTACCACTAAACTGGTCTGAGGTTACTGATGAGGGTAAAATAAGCCATGAGAATTGCAGCCTTCAGCATTAACATGCAATGAGTAGTTTGCAGGGTTGGTTTGAACCTCACACACAACCCCATACATGAAGACATGGGAAGGAGGTAAAGATAGGGGCTGTTAAGAAAACTAGGGTTCTCCTTAAAAGAGTTCATTTCCTCAAGCAATGTAGGACAGGCAACCATGAATAAAGGAGAAGAGACTGCTTTTCTCCCTCTCTTGGGTCATTCCCTAGAGTCTGCCTGGACCTAGAGCAGGAGAGCAGCTTCATGTGCCCAGCAGTTGCCTCTGCCCTGGAGCCGAGCCGAGGAAGGTCCAAGGCTTCCAGTGAACTAGTTGAGTGATGCGATTCACACCAATGATTGTTTCATAAAGCTAACTTAATTCTGCTTCAAAACTGCTTTTTTTATTCTTAAAATATAGGTGTCTCACTGTACAGGCTACAAATAGCTTTCCTTTCACAATAATGATCATATGGATTTTTCAAGGAGTCTTAGCTAAATTAGAAAATTGGTACAGTATTTTAGATTTTCAAGTCAACTAATAAAATTACTAGTTAAAACAACCTGAAATCAGGTATTTGAAAAATAGTAGTTGATTCAATTTGGATAGCTGTAATAACAGCAGACTGCAATCATCTGTTACAGATACTACTTTCATCTTAATCTTTCTGCTATGACATATCCCTGTAAAGCATATGAATCAGTTATCTCCCTTCCTAAAGGAAGAAATCATAGGTTAAAAAGCTTCAAAACACTGATGTTCATTCCTTGTTATTTCTAGGCCCTCAGCAGCACGGTGCCGGGGATGCCTTGTGTGCCCTGAGCTTAGACACGCAGAGCCGTGGGAGACCACATGACAATCCTCAAGGAGGACCCAGCACAGGCCCTAGCCCGAGCACAACCCACCCAACTCTTAGGCCTCCTGCGGCTCACTCCAGGAGAACCCTCTGGGTTGTGGCCCTCAGTCCTACACTTTGGGTTGTATAAAACCTTTGATGTCATTTGATAGTAATGTATAATAATTAAAATTACTACAAGTTCATCCAGCAAATATTTACGGAGTGCCTGAGGGGTGTGAAGCATGGTGCCAGGCTCAGGAGAGCAAAACAATCATAAATGTGAATTCACAGAAACTACATTCCAAGGAGTGTTCAGACAATGTATACTACAGAATTCAACTACCAAATATATCACACAGTGTCAACAGTGCAAAGGAGAAACTAAAGCAAGGACCCAGGACACGAGTGTAAGGAGGGTACATTCCTAAATAAGGTCAGAGGCAGGGAAAGCTTCTTTAGAGGCAGCCAGCTGAGCAGACATTAACAGAACAAGCCACATGGATAGCTGGGGAAAGCCTTCCACCTGAAGGGTGCAGCCAGTACAAAAGTCCTGAGGCCTGGGTGTGCTTGACATGGAAACCAGCGCAGCTGCTGTCCAGGGAAGCAAGCAGAGAGACAGAAAGCACAAGGTTAGAAAGGAAACCAATGGAAGAAAAGGAGGAAAGAGCAGCTTGACTAAGAGGATAAACTGCTGCAGAGGGTTCTGCTGCAAGGAAGACGGCCAGCAGCTGGAGCAATCTGGCCCGCACAACAAGACACAAGCCAAGTGTGGTGCTGCGCACATGCCTATAATTCCAACATTTGGGACACTGAAACAGGAGGACTGCTGTGAGTTCCAGGCGAGCCTGAACTAGAAAACGAGTTAAAGGCTGGCCTACACTGCATAGTGAAACCCTGTCTCAAAAAGACAGCTTTATAGTCATTATAACTACTGTACTGAGAAAGAATATAGAGCTATAGAGCTGGAAGCCAGAAGATCAGTTACCAGGCTACTGGAATAATCCTGGCTAGACACACTCATGCTTTAGACCTAGTGGTAACAGGCAAAAGCAACAGCAACTGGATGGACCCTGGGTCCTAAAGGGAAAGCTGATGGAATTTGTGAAGGAGAAGCTTTACCAGAGTAGTGTGTGTTGAGGGCGTAAGATGAGTTTTACACTGGTTTGAAGTGATTATTATACACCCAGTTGAGAACATCAGGAGGCAGCAGGTAGAGAGCTGGATGGACACACCAGTATGGAGGGAGGCCCAGGCTGCAGGTAGATCTGGTAAACTTTGGGGTACAGAAGAATTTAAAGCCATGGGAATGCATGGGATCAGGAAGGGAACGCATACATGTGACTCAACAGTCCAAGGTCCATGTCCTGTGGCCTCCACTGTTTAAGTCAGGGAGAGGAGGAGCATCTATTGAAATTACCTGAGAAGAAGCCACCAGGGGACAGCAGAAGAGAGTCCCCGAGAGCACGCACCTGGCAAGCCAGGTGCCTGGAGTGTCTCAAGTACCGAGAATCATCCACTCCATCATGGTTGCTACCACCGGCAGGTATGTGCCACAAGCTTTGGCATGTCTCCCTAGTGTTTATCGTTACCTGGTCTGCTGTAGGTAGGTCATGATTGTACTGAAGACCAAGACAATGACAGCAGAAAGCTTGCATGAGTGTGAGAATCACTCCAGTCTCAGTCATCTATTCAACACAGTCATCAACACTTTCCAAAATTAAATAGAAAAACTGCACAATTAACAAGTTATTTAGAGACACATAAGGAAGTAACAGAAAGAAACAGCTAAAAATAAGTCGGTGAGCATGACTTGAGAACAGGAAGTCCGAGTTACAGTAAGGGCTGCTGTATCTTGAACTGTATCTTGGTATTATTTCACAAAATTAAAAACTGTTCATCAGGAGGAAAAATGCATGAATAAGATGACTCATTCTCAATTTCCTGGCACTGAAGTTACAGTCAGGCGCCAACAACTGCACATATTCACCAAGCATTTACCCACACACCAAGTGAGGTCTCTTGTACAACATCTGATGTACCTTCTCCAGTTAGGTGGTGCTTTCATTACTACAAATGAAAGGTGTAGCTGAAAGATAAGTATGTTTAATCACTGAAAAATTTTGTTATCAGATGCTTAATAAAAATGTAATCACTATTCTGTGACCATCTGTAAAGCTTTTTAATGTAAATAGTTTCTCACTGTGAATAAGCTTAGGAACCTCTACAAAAGTTGAAGATACTGTGGGTTATGACATTTATTTAGGTAGTTTTGTAATAAATTTTAGAGGGCAAAGATAATTTTTTTAATGTGGATGCAACTTTATGTGCCTGTCTTTGCTACATTTCCTTAAAAAAGATAGCCTGTTTTAGGTGTCTTTAGTCCCTAGTATGTAGCACAATTGCCAACATATTAACAATAAATAATATGCAACATTTCCTAAATGTTGCCCTTGTGCCAGACACAGCCTTAGTGAAAACTAAGAGAACTTTAATTTTCATTTAATTGCTACTTTGGAGATGCAGCCTTCTGCAGTCAGTGCTCACTGTTTCTATAACAATGGAAAGCAAGACACAAAAGCTAGGTACAGTACGCTTCCCAAAGATGCACACACAGTCAATGTCAAAGCCAGGATTCGCAACAATCTCTCTGAGCCTCAGCACACAACGTCTAGCTAGGATATTCATAAATATTTATTGGTAACATTGAAATAATAAAGCCAGTAGAAATCGTTTCAGTTAATCATAAAAAAATTACATCACTCTAGAATGGTATAAATTTTTTTCCATGTCTATCTTAAAGGCTATTTGACAATCTCACCTCTCTCTTTTTGTCCTGGATCACCTGTTTTTCTACTTGTTTCTGAAAATTAAAGACAAAACAAAATAAGTACTGCATAATCATCATTCTATATATTAATTTATAGGCCTATG
>NDGN011133348.1:0-12028 GCA_002564285.1 Tympanoctomys barrerae | reverse complement strand
GATATGTTGAACTTTAAGTCCCTACAGAATATGACAAAAAATTTAAAAAATTAAAATATATTTAAAGAATAGGGATAAAGAATTATATATGTTTACACATAAGTCGAGACATCTAACCGTGTACAACATTGTTGCAGGACAGTCCCTCAACACTCCTTTTCCTGTCTCCTGCCTTCATTCATCACCCCTTTCCTTTTTAAACAATTATCTGTGGGTAGTAATCTGCTGTTGTTCGTAAGCCATCCGCTGCCGGCATTTCATTACAGAAGCCAGAACTGCCCAGGGCCTAGGGCAGGCAGCACTCTCGCCCTTCATCCTAGTGCCCCTGAGCCTAGCACTGCATCATGTCCCAGCATCACGCACTCTAGGGGCAGCCACCTCCAGAAAAGTCCCACCCGCGACCGCCCGGAAACAGCCCCAAGGGCGCTTCCGGAGCCTGAGACGCACGTTCCAGGTGGAGCGTAGGCCGCGCTGCCCTTAAATCTGTCCTTCACGCGTTTGGCTGTGGCTTGCCCATTTCTTGTGCTCACCTCTCGGTCCCAAAAGATTACTTTCTACCTTCGCACCAAGCGCTGGAGTGTGCGCGCTTATACATCACACAGCGCACGCACGCGCAGAGTAGGCCCTGGAGGCGCTGGGTGTACCTTTCATGGAGCGCTGCCGCGATTAGAATTGCCTGCTCCTCTGTGTTCAAAATTGACTTTTTATTCCGTTTTATTCTAAAGATTGTATGTAAATGTTAAAAAGAGAAAGAAAAAGACTTCCGTCCAGACTGCCTCTGTCACTGCTCCTCCCTCCCAGGAGAGGGCGCCCTATTTTCATCCCCAACACCAAGGCTGTGAGTTCAAACCTGAATTGCCAATGTGGACTAAGTCACTCCAAGTCCGTTTTTTGAGCAGCCTGGGTCGGTGGGCCCAGGAACGTGCCCATCCCCTGCACACACTCGCTTTCAGGAGCCGGTATGGTTGGTCCGCATTGTGAAGCCGCGACTGTGAAAGGTGGGTGGAGGAGCGCCCCGGTGTGGCGGCCAGGGGACTCAGGGCGTGGCCACTGGACACCATTTAGGGTTTGGGCGCTGGGGTCCGAGCCCCATCGGAGGGCTCCTAGACCAGGGTGAGTCCCTGGCCCTAAGCTGGGCAGCAGATGAGTTCAGATCGTGGAAGCAGAGGCCAGGGAACCAAACAAACAAAGCCGCGGGTGGGTCCGCTGCTGGGGCAGAAGCCTGGAGACCGCAGCCAGGGAAGCTCGCGGTGGGCGCTGGCCACACCCGCGGGGAGCCTGGCGGGCGCTCTGAGGCTCTGCAAGTAGCCCGGCTGGGGCCGCCCGGACAGGAAGTCAGAGCTGATTGCAACCATGGAGACGCGACGTGCGTGCCATAGTAACCCGCAACAACATTATTTATGAGCTGCCACCGCAGGGCTCCCGGGTCCTGCCCCCGGCTCCGTCTACAGACGAGCACGGCCGCGTCTGGTTCCACCGCCTCGCCAGCCTCCGGGGTGGGAGCACAGTGGCAAGCGAGGCGCAGCAGATCAATAGTTAACACTGCCCGCAGGCGGCGGCTCCACCCGCCCGCACTGAGGCGCCTGTTTGGAAAGCTGCGCGTGCGTGCTTTGCCTGCGCCCTGCCTTGGCCAGGGGGCGTCGACAGCAGGGGCGCTTGGAAAGGGGGGCGCGCCCGGCACTACTCCGGCAGTTGGCGCTGCCTCAGTCCCGCTGCACCCCGGGGCTTCCCGGTCTTGCTCAGCTTGGGCGCGACATCCCCGCGCGTGCATGTGCACACACACGAGCGCGCACACACACGCGCGCGCACACACGGCTCGTGGCATCGGCGCCAGCCGGGTCCCCGCCCTTAGGGACCAAAGCCGGGACCAACGCGGGCCTGCCGAGCCTGGAGCCGCCAGTCCGAGACTCGCGCAGCGTCCCGCGTGTGCTCCGCGGACGCACGCGGTCTGCGCTCTGCCCTCTTCCCGGCTCTGGTTTTTTGTTCGAAGCTGCGCTCGCCGTCCAGCTCTCCAGGTCCTTCCTTCGCCTGCGGCGCTGCTAGGAGACTTGATCGCCCCTGGGGTCCCTTAGGGAGTGAACGTGGGCATCAGAAGTCGAGGAGGTGGAACCAAAGACCGAGAAAATACTTGTTTTCGCTCCTTCCAAAGCCATCTCCACCGGTCGCGAGCCGGGCGGGCGTCTACTTTCACCATCCCCAGGACAATGGATTAAGTTACTCTTCCCTAGCTCGCGAGTGGGATTCGCACTCGGCAAGATGAAGGAGAAGGCGATGATCAAGACGGCTAAAATGCAGGGAAACATGATGGTGAGTGCCGGAGCGGCTGGGGCGGGGGCTTTTTCTTCCCGCCCGAGTCGCGGGAATGACAGCCGCGGGTCCCCACTTGTGTGCGGCGCCGCTTCCCGCCCGAGCGTCCCCCCAACCCCCGCGGGGACCTGGCATGAATCTCAACTTGCTGGCTCTGCGGCCCTGCTCCTTTGGGCATGTGGCTTTTTGCCTCTAGGGCGGGCTGTGGGTGAGCCCTCAAAGATTCCTGCCTATGCGGGTTCTGAGCCGCCAACCTGGGTTGTGCTGGAGAAAATACAGGGACCGGGTGTCACTTCTTCAGCCAGGGTCAGACCCCGGGTCCTGCCGCCCACGCCAGGATCGGGCTGCGAGTCCCCCGCTCTGAGACCTGTTGAGGTGGGCCAAGCCCCTTGCTGCCTCAGGCCAGCACCAGCCCTTCTGCTCTGCTCCCCGGAACCCCACTTCCATGGCTGCCCACTGGCAGGACCCTGCTCCCTAGGCTTGAGAAAGGTGACTGCCCCTAAAGGTTGTGCCAAAAGGTAATAAGCCACGTTTTCCTCCAAAGATGACCATGCGTCGTGCTGTGCGTCGTGGCTGCAGGCCAAGGGGCATCTTGGTGTACATAACTTTGCTAACTTGAGGACTCAGTGCGGCGCCATTCCCAGAACCCGACCCTCCCTGCCCGCGTCTCCCTGGCCTTGGCAGCGCACCTGCTTCGGACTCCTGGAGTCTGGGGCATGGGTCTGGGCGCTGGGATCTCGGGGCTCTGGTCAGGGACCAGGAGGTTGCCATCTTGTTCTGTGGGAGATGCCTGCACGTTTATTTGGGCCGTATTTTAACCCTTGAGGCTTTGGCGTGGATGGCCGCTTGGGTGTCCCGAGTTGGTGAGTCTTTTCCGAGCTAAGAAGGGCCTGGGTATGGGGATCTCCGAGTTGCTTTGGAAAGCCCACCAAGACAGAGGAGCATCCCCTCAGGCCAAGATCTAGAGCTGATTCTAAAAGTGTTTTGGGTCCAGGGCAGTGGGTGGGGAGCTATGCTTGGAGAATTTTTGAGGTCTCCCTTTAAGGAAAAGATGAAAAATGAGGATCTGTTTTAATCCAAAAACTGCCAGGCTACCTAACCACGCCCACAGGAAGGCACCTGTTGCCTGGCATAGAGGGGGGGCACTGGGTGGGTTCAGAAATTGTCTTCTCCATTCAAGACCGACTCTGGGGTGTGCTGGGCATAGGTGACCCCCCCTCCCCCCGCTGCTTCAGTCTGTGGGTTCTTGGGCTGGCTGACCTAATTGTGCATTTGTGAAAACATACTTGTTTTCCTGTTTTTCCACTCTTTTAAAAAAGCCACCATATTATCCAACATAATTTCTTGTTTGAATTGGGCAGAAATGTGCATGGATCTATGGCTTGCAGCTAATTGCCACCCTACCTGTAACTCCTATTTTATGACATCCCACAACATGCTAATAAAACAGGTATACTACCTACAGTACATCTGCTGGTAGTTTGGGTGGGTTGTATTGATAATGACCCATTATCCATGGTTGCATAAAATCAAACTACTCATATCGCCAATGGTGTGCTTCATAGAACAGCAATTTTGTATGAGACCTTTATTTAAAATTTCAAGATCTGCTTCCAATTGCTGTCTTTACTTCCCAAAATGAACACCACGAGGCCGGCCAATTGCATCTCTTGTGCTGGGAATAAGGGTATCGTAGATGATGTTCATTATACTTGCCCTGCTGCCTCTTACTAAGGAGCATCGAGGCGAGTTGAACTGAGCTTGGGGAATTCTACAGCAAGCAGTATTTTAAAAAGTCATTCATAGCGACCCAGGGAAAGACAAGATGCAATCTTGCTCAACTTTTCAATGTTCTTTCAGTTTATAAATTGACAATTAGGACTCTGCAGTTCACACCATCTGAGAGTTCATGCTCCAACTAAATTCATGTGTGGCTTCCACCCAGGGATCACCCCCTACTTGCATCACTAATTGGGGGCTTACTGGTTCCTGGTTTTCACCAGTTGCCATGGAAAACTCTGGGCAGTCACAGGCGTTCCTGGCTCACCAGCCACTCTTTGGAGTTAGGGGATATTTAGCATTCTAGATGGGGCTGGATGACTTATTCCTCTTCTGAGAGCTGAGCTGTGGCACGTCTGCCTGCTGCGGAAGTGCCAGGATGCCTCTGGGTTATGTTGTACCTGTCAGCGTTCACACACCGAGTCCCACAAGCCAGGTCTAGCTCATAGATTTGGACTCATGCTTTCAGTGTAAGGTTTAAAAAGGGGGCGAGGACCTGACAGAAAGCCTGGTGGGACCTGACAGGGCCGGCCCGGAGAGTCTGGCAAATACCGAGCACCGCTGCGGCCAGCACGGAGCCTACCCGCCCCCCAAGCCAGTGCCTGCTCCTGTGTGGCTGTGACCGCGGCCTCCTGGACTTGTCGACCTTTGTCTCACCAGGAGCCCTGGGACTGGGACAGCAGCCCCCTGGCTTGCGCTGGCCCTGCCTGCTGCTGGGGTGGAAATCTGGACGTGGTTTTCTTCCGAGTGGACTTCTGACCACAGCTGGAGGCCCAGGAGAGGCAAGGTTAGCAGCGGCCGTCCATTCTCTGGTCTCGTTGGAGTGAATCAGTGAGCAAGACAGAAGCCATTGTGGGACCAGCTCACAGCTTTCGTGTCTGGAAGGCAACTCTACAAGCTTCTAATACTCCCAGACACTGCCCTTTTTTCCCCACTGTATTTGGTACAGGGTCTCCCTACACAGCTCGGACTCATAGTGATCCTCCTGTCTCAGCCTCCCCAGCTCTGGGATTACAGGCGTGCACCACGGCCCCGAGTCTCAGTGGCCGGCTCAGTGCACCTGGGGATTGAACCCTGGTCCATGCACTTGCCTAAGCAGGCACTGAGACTAACCATTTTGAAAGAAATCAAGATTTTTCTACTTTTCTAGAAAAAAATTTATTTTTTTAAAACAGTAACTGTATCTTTATAAGGTCTACCTTTGAAGATACATAGAGGCACTGACATTCATTTTCTTAAACTCGATCTTACTTTATTGCTAATATGCTGATGCTCTGTTTATTTAATAGAGCTAGCCTGGGCCAAAGGTTTTAGGATCAATGGGAGATGTTGCTGTCTGTGAGACACTGGTTCCTGCTGAATTCCCCTCTCTGATCGTGCAGGCCTTTCTCCCATGTCAAGCTGCTGAGTAAAAGGAGGATGGAACTACCTTATCGACTTCGGGGTGCCCCTCTTCCTTAGTACCTGTATTGCTGGGTGTTGAAGTACATGGTGGGCCAACAAGGGCTGCGCATGGTTTTGGAGACCAGTGGTGACAAAGTCTGTAAATACAGACGTTCTATGTCTACAAGTCCCTACAGTACTCAAGAATCCCATGGTTGCTTGGATTTAAAGGAAGATTGCAATCCGTGAGTTCTCTACCCAGAGAAAGTTAGACGTTTGTTTCTTGTGGACACTTGCATCGGTCAGTATTTCACTAGAAAAAGAACTCCCAGCTGTAATAGAAGAGACATAAATGTATAAGAAATCATGAGGTCAACGTATGGTAGTCAGCCACAGAATCGGATGAGGAAACGTGCAGAGGGCGCCTGCACACCGGAGACTGAAGGATCCATCCGAGGCCTGGAGCGCACTGCAGTATCTTGTGCGAGTCTGCATTGGGAGGTTGATGGGTCCGCGATGGAAGGTTGAAGGATGTACGCCAGAAGGCCAGGATCTGCGCCAGGTGCTGACGTGTGTGCTGGAGACGCCGTCCAAGGAGAAGAGGAAGACTAGAGCTTCTCGGAGGAAACAGGTCGATGGGTCTTTCCTCATTCCCCTTTATGCCATCCTGGGGACAAGCCACCATGGGGTGGGGGTTCCTCTTAACTAAACTTCTGAGGGTGATGCAATCGATGAAGCATCATAGCTCTGGAACCGGCTTTACGTCCCTGTCCCCTGATGGGCCCCAGGGATGGCAGTATGAGCCCAGGAATGTGGCAGAATGATTGTTTTCCCCTTCCTACACTAGATTGAATCTCTCGGAAGGGTCTGAACTCTCCAAAGTCGGTTTCTCTTCTGGCCATTACAATGCTTCACAGACTTAGCAGACAGACTGCCGCCTGCCGTCACGCTCCCAAGGGAAGGCACACAGCTGGGCAGAGGCTCTCTGGGCTCTGGGGCAAGGCATAGGGCGTGTGGGGAATCCAATCCCTTGGGAACAAGACCTAACGGAATGATGTGCAGGCCTACCTTCTCCAATGTGGTCATGCATGCTTCCCTTGCCCTCAGGTGGCCCTCAGGAGCATGGCTTTTGCTGCTTTTTTTACAGATCAATGCGTTGGTGACAAAACCTCTGGGGCTGACTCTAAATGTGGGCATTTCAGGATGGAGTTGGAGGAGAAATTTGCCTTCTGAAAATGGGTTCTAAAAATTACTTCAAAGGCCCAAGTTCTGAGAGTTGCCACTGGGTGTCCCAGGATGGATATTAAGGGAGATGGCTCTCCACGCCGGGTTGTTCAGCATCCTGCATAAAATCATAGGCCTTAGAAGCAACCTTCTCCAGGAGCATTGCCTAACCCCAGCCATGCAGGAGGAAGGGCTAGTTGTGAGCCCCCTTCATGCCCCTTCCTGGCATGGGGAAGACACATTAATATATGTTCACAGCCAGGAAAATGCAGCAAGTTAATAGCACTAACAGGAGGAAGTCCCCAAAGCCAGAAAGAGACGATGTGTTTAGGCTGCTTTACAAAATCTCTTACAAAGGGCGCCTTGGTACGGGGCAGCCCTGCCCTCTGCAGAGTCTTGCAGCTCCCCACTTCAGGCCTGCTCTGGGTCTGTTGCTTGGACATGCAGATATACCGAGCTGGCCAGCTGCTGCCCTGTAGCTAGACCGTCCTGATCACTGACCGCATTGCTTAGAACTTGTTCCCCATTCCCTCCTTGAGCGCTCCATCATTACTGAGTAGCGTGGTGTGTTCGGAAACATCGGCATCGCCCTATCGTTCTCTCCAGTGACGTCTGTGTGGGGTAGTAAACACCGTAAGGACAATCTGCTGAATGAGCAAAGAGTTGATCTTTTCTCTGCTTAACACAGACTGCATTGTGAGGAAGGCCCTTAATCATGATTGTACATTTCCTTTTAAGAAGCTCTAATTAGGTAATAGGAAAAAGAATTCCATGCTTGCCATTGTTTTCACTTTTGTGCCAAAATTGAAACACTTGCCCTCTGTAGAGGATAAGGAACTACTGCCTCAAAGCCCTTTGCATTTAAGGAGATAAATGAATCTATCCTCAACCAAAATTTTTCTTTCCCATGTACTAGTTTAACATAATTCAAAATAGGAAAATTTTGTGGACACTTTCAGTTATGAGAGCCAGTTCAATTTGATGAACAGGAGCACAGTTTAGAACTCAGGAGCCTGCCTGGACTGGAGTTCCTGAGCATAGGCTGACCTGCGCCAGCCCGGAGGCTTCAGCTGATAGGACCCTCTTGGAGATCTTGGGAAATCTGGGCCTCCACGGGCATAAGCGTTGTCTTGGTTACTTTTCTTTTACTACTAGGACAAAATACTGGCACCCAAAGTTGAAGAGGAACAGGGTCACTTAGCTCACAGTGTGTAGAGGATTCTGTCCCTAATGAGCTGGCTCCAACACAGGCAGAGGAAGATACCAAAAGCACCAAAGCCAAAGGGGGAGCCAGCTTCTCTGCCTCTCTTATGCGCTGTGCAAGCTACTTGCCCTGTGGCAGGTGTAATGCACACACCCCCAGTCTCAGCCCTGGACAATGAACCAATCACAAACCCTAGTTCATCTGCCTCTGAGAAGCCCAGCCTCATGGCTATATGAAGCTTCGGGGGACATCCGGGCACAAACCCTAGTGCACGCTGAAAATCGAATGGTGGAGGGTGGAGGTTCTCACCTGTCTGCACATACCTCTGCCCCAACAGTGGGGAATTCTGTTAGCTGCCCTGGGACAGTTGGGCCTTGACCAGTTTCATAGTGGTTCTGTGGGGCTGCCAGGATACAGAACCATTGGCTGAGGGGTGAAATATATATATATATATATATCAAATAAATAAATTATATATATATATATATAATTTATTTATTTGGTACAGGGTCTCGCTACACAGCTCAAACTCATGCTGATTCCCCTGTCTCAGCTTCCTCAGTGTGGGGATTACAGGCCTGCATCATCATGCCTAGTTTCAGTGGTCAGCACGGTGCACCCAGGGTCCTGCACAACATGCAGTACTGGGGGTTGAACTTAGGACCTTGTGCTTGCCAGGCAGGTGCTTAGACTGCTATTTTCCTATCCCTGAGGGGTAAATTAAGGTAGATATAGCCTTCAAGTCCTGAGGAAGTCATAGAAAGAGAGGTTGAGAAGGCAGGAAATGAAGTGAAATGCACCCGGGGGCATTCGGAAGGAGCACCTCGGAGGCCTGCTAAGTCTTCGGCTAGTAGCAGAATAAGCTACTACGCAGTGTTCCGATCGGTGCTAGACACTGTAGAATGTTTCAGTCATGTTAGACACATTCATCTCTTCAAACATTGATCATTTTTGATGGTGAACACTTTCAACTCCTCTCTTCCAGTGTGAGCTTGGACTTGAGGTCTCCAGGCTCATGTGTAGCCTGGCAGGGAGAAGCCCCGTCTTCTGCCTCCCCGGAAGAGAGCAACGGCTTTCCCAGAAAGCTGCTCTGGCATGTCTGCACCCGTGGAAAATGCCTTTCAAGCCACGTGGAGGAACAGAGCTGAGAGAGTGGCTGAGAGGCCCGCGGCCAGCAGGACACCTTGGGGACTTTCCACGACTCCTGTGAGTCCTCGGGCTGCATCTGGCCCCTGGACCCTGTGTAAATGGGGGACAAACAGGTGGATTGCTCCCCAGGCGCACACTCCTCCCAGAGCAGCAGTGTCGCTGCCTCTCCACAGCCCTGGCCTCAGGGAGTCACCTTTCCCGCCGCGACAAGCGTCCGCTGCCTCTAGAGCCTCTGCTGGCCTGAGCTGACAGGCAGCCCCACGCGCGTGGGTCCGTCTGCCTGTGTGGCACCATTTACAGGTAGGGCGAATAGATGGCATCAGTTTATATGCCACTAAGTGGCAAGGCATAGAACAACATGGCCCAGGCTTGATGACCCCAGCAGAGCTGCAAATGGTGTATGTGTGATGTGAGCGTGCCTTGTATGTGTGCGTGCACACAAATACACACATACACATACACAAACACGTTGCACACACACCCAGGCACCTCAAGTGTAAGCTGCCCACTGCCTTTGGCCAGAGTGCTGAGGCAGCAGATGGGCTTGGAGAGAGCCGTGGTAGGCGCAGTCCCTCTGACTGCTGGACCTTCTTGACTATTAAACACAAACATCAAGGCCGAGATAAGCCCGGAGTGCCAAGGACACGCTGGCTTCTGGGCTGCTGCTACTCATCTGGGAGAAGGAAAGACATCGCTGGCCGGCTGCGCTGGCTGCCGGGCCTGCTTGGCACCGTTCCAGCCGCACTGGCTGAGATGGCATCAGGATCCATCCAGGGGGAAGCCCAGGGGACCCCATGCTGTCTTCAGCGACAGGGCCCTCCACCGGTGAGCTCCCCTCCCCTGCTAGGCTGGTGTCCTACTGTGCTCCATATAATTTTACTTTGAATAATTCTCACTTTATGATTTTGATTATAGATGAACAACATGTAATAAAACCTCTACTAATAGCAGCCCAACTGTGAGCTTGAGGAATCCAAACTACCCATCTTTTTTTATTATTCCAGAAGTTTAATCGAAAAATAGAACATCTAGGATTTGTCCTTAATAACCTCAGCGCATATCCAACTCAGTTTTTGTGTCTTCTTTATTCTATCCTTTCGGGAAATAAGAATCAATGCTCGTAGAGCCTGAAGCCCCAGGTTCTGTCATTCTCACAATGTAATTTAGTAGGTCCTCTATGCTAATGCTAACAAAAACTTAATACATTTAAGGCACAAATATTATCTATAATTATCTGTCGTAGAAAATAAAAGATTTTGCAGTTAGATACCAAGCATGCTGTTTTCCTAGAAATTTCTGTTTATGAGACCGAATCAAATCTTGAATAAATTTTTTATGAAGCTTTTTCTTTGACACTCTTCCAATGACTTGTAAACTGTATGCGTATTTTTAAGATCCCTGACCTTTCCTTTGAGGCCTAGTTGTGTTCATCGCCTGCAGTTGTGCGGTGGCTTGTGCTCAGATATGCCACCCCCCAGCATCGTGCCGTCACAGGTGGGGCCTTTCCAGAGGTGGCTGGATCCGAGTGTGTGACGCTCATACGGGTTCACGGTGCAGTGCTGGGCTCAAGGGCACCAGCGTTAAGGTCGTGAGTGCTGCCTGCCCTGGGTGGCCTGGGTCAGAGAGAAGGGACGGAAAGAGCTGTGTCGCCCCTTGTGGCCTTGATATTTTCTGCTTGCCCTGGACTATTTCTCCTGCGTAACAGCCTGTGCCATGCCACCCTGCCTCAGCGACAGCTGATTACAGACTGAAACCTCTGCGGACTGTGAGCCACGTAAACCTTTCCTCCCGTAACTTGTGCGTGCTGGGTATTTTCTCCCAGCAGTGGGACAAAAAGTAACTAAGACAAGTTGCAGAGAGCCCGTAGCCTGTAGCTTCTGAAATCATTTCGGTGTACTGTCTTATTAGAACGATCCATTATGTTGACAGGACAGATAGGAGGTGTGAACAAAATATAGAGTAGATTTTGAATGAAAAAAATTTACAGTCAGAGACGCATCATCACCGTGAATCGCCCTCCAGACACCTCCCGCGTGACGCGCTTAAGCCCGTCGTTCGTGCCCCTTTCTGCAGCCGCTCTGGGCATCCTCTCCTGGGAGGTTCTTTATGAGGTGAGTGTAGCCAGCAAGCGCCATCCTGCGGGACGCCGTAGGCTTGTGAGACACGGCGCTGTGGCCTTGTGTGCCTCAGCCCATCAGTGCTGGAGACCTGGTACCATGTGACTTCTGCTCCTTCCCCAGAGTCAACATGAGATACAAGAAACCACTGCGGATCAATTCAGAGCACTGAGGCAGCCGCAGCGGTGCACTTAGAGACACTCGCTGAAGAGGCCTTCTCCAGCTGCTTCAGCAAGTGGCGGGAGTGTTGGCATAAGTGTGTTCGAAGCCAGGGCCGTGGCCTTGAGGGGCATTCAATGTGTTATCTGTTGTTACATTGTAACACAGATTAAAACATTCAGACACCCCCTGTAGTTTTTTTTTATCAGACTGAGGATTATTTCATTTTTGTGGGGACCAGAGCTAAAACTTTGGGAGATGATACAGCAGGAGCTTGGAGGCGCTTCCCGCTCTGGGGAGCCGACGTTTTGGCTGCCTGCAGCGATGCTGTACGTGTTGTTTACTTTCCAGATGCAGCTGGAGGGCCGCGGTGCCTGGGAGGCCTCGGGACCTGGAGTCGGCCCACTGCTGTGGGCCCTGTCCTTGTAGATCCTCCAGCCCTCCTGCTGCACACCTGGGCGGCAGACACATCTGTCACCTCTGGCAGACAAGTGGCTTGTTAGGATCTTCCAACAGGGAAGAGAAAGGAACTTGAGGTGCTCACAGCAACTCCAGGAAACGAGTGCCCACCTCTGCCTTTACCAGCTGTCTCAGCCCCAGGACAGATTCTGCTGGGAGGACCGAGGGGTATCTGTGGCTGACAACCATGGCAGACGCCTGTGGGAGACGCCTGTGGGAGACACCTGTGGAAGACGCCTGTGGGAGA
>NDGN011133318.1:0-19476 GCA_002564285.1 Tympanoctomys barrerae | reverse complement strand
GAGAAGGGAGGGGAGGAAAGGAGGCAGGTGGGGATGAACGAACGAACGAATGAACGAAGAGAGGGAGAGAAAAAAGAGAAGGACGGAAAGGGGAAAGAAGAAAAAAACGAACGCATGTAGGTAGGTAAATAAGCAGGTTAAAAGAGAAAGAAGAAGGAAAGAAGATTAAGAGAGAGATAAGAAAGAGAGGGAAAGAAAAACAGAGGCCAAAATGAAGAGTGCAGAACTATGAGCGCCCCAGCTTCTTCACGAGACTCTTTCCATGATTTTCCAGGTATCCGCGCCAGTCCGCGGGCCGACGCCGGTCTCTCTGCGCTCAGCCTCGGAGCCTAGTACGATGGACGCGGCTGTCTCTGGGTGGCTCTGCTCGGCACCTGCTGCTGTCCTACCCCTCCGAACAGGGCGCCCAAGACCCTTGGGCCTCTCACCAGCACCCCTGCAGCCGCCCCGCAGCCTCTCCAGCCCCTCCTTTCTATTGACGTGTCCCTCCGCGTTGTCGTCAGACACGAAGGGCTTCTCGAGGAATGGGTCCCACCACATTTGCTTGGGTGTTGCCTGGATGTTCAGAATGGAGATCAAGAAGCACAAAAATAGATTTTGTTGATTTATGAGTCCTCGCTGTTTCCAATTCCCCATCAGTATGGGCAGGCACGACGCGGGCTAGAAACGCAGCATCTGCTTCCCCTTCGTTTCATTTGTGAACTTTAGCACCAGATGTAAATCATTCATAAAATCCCCAAGCGTTGGAAGGTACTTCTCCCTGGCTTTCACAAACGTAGACTCCACATACTGTATCTAGTGATTTCTGTCATTCCTTACAAATGGCAGGACCAGAATTTTAATGACTACCAGAAATAAATTTCCAGCAGCAGGAAAAAGAAAAGAAATCTAGTTCAGATAGTACTGGGAAGCCCTAATATCCACTCCTGGCTTTTGGGAGTTTTTACCCAACAGAAGATGTCACACTAGTTTGTCCCAATCCAACATGGCCACCTTGGGAAGAGTCAAGGGCTGAGCTCTGCCCGGCTGGGGGAGCTCTTTTCCTTTTTGAGGGGGCGGGGTTTCTGACCCCTGTGATGAAGAATCGCAGAGGAGGGCCGCCAAGGATGCTTGCTGCTGAATGGGTAGCATCCCTGTCCATCCTCCTTGGCCACACCCATCCTGTTGCCTAGATTCCAGGAAGCAGTTGAGCTACTTTCATGGGGTGACGACGGAGAAAGGCGCAGTCCCTCCTCCTGAGATGTCCGCAGCCCTGTGGGGCCAGGGTGTGCCAGACACTCGTGTCAACAGTTGGTGACACTATAGGGTGGTGCCCTAGGCTTCTCTCTGCCTGCCCAGCACCAAATGAGTTTCTGCTGGAGAGTAGGGTGAGAAGACAAATCAACCAAGCTCCTTGGTACCTTCCCCCAAGGAAAGGCAGATGACCCCAGCCAGCTTAGACACTCTGTGCAGCGAGTGGCCCAAAAAGTAGGTGGCCAGAACAGATCAATCCCAGCAGCCATGGCTTCCCCATTGAGTCCCCCGGATCTGCTCCAGGTTCTTTCTCTCCAACCCTAGGTACTCAGTCCTCTTCGGACTTCAGAGCCACAAGGCCACATTCCAGTGAACTCTTTCCTCAAAGGTCATGTGAAGTCTGTGCCATTTGTTTATTTGTCACAGAATACCTCTCTGTGTCCCCTGGAAAGCCCTGTGTTGTAGGAGAATCTGCAGGCTTCAAATACAGTGCAAGCGGTGACTAATTTGGTCTAGATGAAGGGATAAGGAAGCCACCAAAGGGGGACTCTTGGAGAAGGTGGTGTCCAAAATACTTAAAAGGGGAATAGACAAGATGGGCCTCAAGGCCCTTTTGAGAAGCCAAGCTGTGTGGCCAGAGGACAACTGTCATGTCTTGCCCAAGAGAGCACATATCTGCCAGCAAATGTCCACCCAACACGTCTTCTGCCGAAGGTGTCTGTGTCACATCCATATTCTCTTCTTGTATCTGTTCAGCTCTGCCTAGGATCACTCAACCTTTCAAGTTCTGGGTGGTGCAGGGGTTCACCCTAGCTGCTTGACTAGTTTTCTTCTCAGAAGAGAAGCCCCCACTGATCCTTTCCAACTGAGAAATCCCACAATGCCATTAATGTTTTGTATCGCACTGATGAAGGGTGCAGGGAGACCCCTGGTTGGCTTGCCTTGTGAGTCTCCCATGAAGGGACCAGAGTAAATGAGAAGAAGCAGAGAAGGAGGCCGACCCTTGGCTTTTCTCCAGTGTCTTTATTGCTTTGCAGGTCGACTGTAAAGAGAGACCCAGGGGAATCCTGCAGTTAATGGGTCTTTGAAATTTTCATAAGAAATATCTATCTACCTCTCCTGGGCTTTGCCCAATTCTCTCATTTAGCCTCCCTTTGTTCATTTATCCATCAACTCATTTGTCCCTTATTATCCCTTTCAAGATTTTTTTCACTTGTAGGAGAGTTGTGTTATACAAACATAATGAGAAGCATGCTGAATTTCATCTCCAGCATGAAATCTTCTCAGTCTTCTGAGTACAAAGCATTAAGGTGGGGTGGTGGCGCACACCTCCAATGCCAGCACTCCAGGAGGATCACGGGAGGATCAGCTCAAACTGGAGCCCAGCCTGTGCCACATTGCAACTTGATGAGATCTCGGGGCTGGAGCTCAGTGTGAAGGTCACGGCTTGATCCACCATGCACACATGAACAGTGTGGGGCTGGGGGCACTGAGATGCATGCTCGGGTCCTGAGAACCAGCTGCTTAGCCTCTGTTGGAGCCACAACATCTGTCTGCAACTACGGGTGTCCAGAGACTGCACATACCGTGGGGCCACTGGTCCCCTGAGCCCCAACTCAGACTTCCAGTGGATCGGTGTGTGATCCATGGTCCTTGCCTTCAGTCATGAGGTGCAGGTGTGGGCTGCTGGAAGGCCCTGGAGTGGAGGGAGGGGACGGACCCCCCCAGTGTCACACATTCCTTCCCACATTGCTTATGATTCTCTGTGGTGACAGAGCATGGTGTACAGAGGAGGTGGTGTTCGCCACTCAGGCCTTGCTGCCTCCAGGCCTAGCTGAGGGACCATGGAATTTCTCATCCACATCCACTTCCCGCCATGCTGTCTGCAGGACCAGGAGGGATCCAGGGTTGGAGGGTGGCCGGAGCCCATACCTGTTCTTGGACCACTCATCTTGCAGGTTCTGGTGCTGGAGGTTCAGGGTGCTCTGCCTAGAAAAACAGACCACTTAGCCCCAGCCCTGTCCTTCTGCTCTTCCTCCCTGGGCCGTGGAACCCAACCAGGGAGTGACAATTTTCCTAGGCTTTGGCTGACCCTCTCACCTGGGAGGCCAAGACTGTTCCCTGTCCTCTTCTCTTCTCTTCCCTTCTCTTCCCTTACCTTCCCCTCTCTTCCCTTCCCTCCTCTCTTCTTCTTTCTCCTCCCCTTTCCTCCCCTCTCCTCCTCTCTCTCCTCATCTCTTCTCCTCTCTCTCCTCTCCTCCTCTCCTCTACTCTCTCCTATCTTCCTCTTCTTTCTCCTTCCTCTCTCTCTTTCCCTCTCTCCTCTCTTGTGAGAGTGTGGTAATGAGGACCATGGTACCGCTTGTCTGTGTCTTATTAATAATAGCCATGAGGTGAAGTGACTGCTCGAGGTCACCCTGGCTGGAAATGTGGGCTGGCAGACAGAGCTGCGCTGGATGGCAGGGTCTTGACTCTGGAGCCAGGGACCCGCCGTCTTCTTTGGCACCATCTCCTCCCTGGTTCTCTCTCTCTAGGTCTATTTCCCTCTCTCATCCTCCTTCCTCACCCCACATGTGTGCACATACACACACCAGGGAAGATAAGAAAGCAGGAGACAGCGCCACCCAACTTCTCCTGCAACTTCCCCGAGCCACTTTCAGGCTTCATCCTGCTCCTCAGCATCCTGGTGCCACCAAATCTCCCTTTGGACCCAGATTCTCAGTTCTTTTCTCAGTTCAGGAAAAATTTTCCCTGAACATGGTAGTGTGTACCTCAAATCCCAGCTACCCAGAAGGCTGGGGCAAGAGGATTTAAAGTTTGAGGTAGCTTGAGCAACGTGGTTTTATTTTGCCTCAAAATAAAAACGTCTGGAGAGATAGCTCTGTGGCTCCACGGGCGACAACAAAAGAGAAAACAAAATGGCGAGAAATGTCCAACTCGGAGAACAGCCCAGTGGAGAGCCCTTGTCTGGCATGCCGGAGGCCTCACGGGCCAGCACTGTTTCACAAAACAATTTTTTTTTTTTTACCAAACATCTTTGTTACAAATCATAACTTCTATCATTCTGGTTCTACCTTAAAATGTGCAACAGCTCATCTGTTTATCTGTTATCTATACTGACGTTCTCTGCCATCCTTTTGCCTTTTGACCTGCAGCTTCATTTTGTCACAACCCTGATGTCTCCCCCACATCACAGACTCAGATTTCTTTGGGGTCCACCTCACCACTCTCTACCCTGAAATCTGTGTAGATTTACTCACCTCCTCCATTTTCTTTCCCTCCGTTGGCATCTTGCTTTAGCTCTGTTTTCGCCTCTCTGCCGTCACGTCAGCCTGCTTGGGTTTTTCCCTCCAGCTTTTTGCTCTTTTTTTTCCCCCAGACTCTATCTCCCTTGTGCTATTAAAGATTTTAAATTTTAAAAAATTTAGGAAACAAGAATATGGTCTTGGGCACCCTGAGCTGATAAGGAGGAGCGTCTGTTGGTCTTAGATCCCCATAGACATGGAGATCTATGTGTGCACACACATATGTGTGTTTGCATGTGTGTGAGCCTGTGTGTGGGTATGTATGTGCATGCAAGTATTGTGTGCAGATGTGTTTAGCCATGTGCACTGTGTGTGAATGCAAGTGTGTATCATGTGGATATGTATGCAAGGCTGCCTGTGTATGTCCATGTGAGTGTATGTTTGTGGCTATATATGTACATATGTATTATGTATCTCCATGCATGTGTGTATGTGTGTGTAGACATGCATGCATGCATGTATAGATACATGTGCCTCTCTGTGTGACTGTATGTAATTTGTGTGTGCTGATCCATGCATGCATGTACACTCCTGCTCAGAACAGGAGAGATGGAGGCACCGAGTGACTCCCAAGAAGAGGACGGTGGCGGGGGTCCTGTCCAGTTGCACCCACCCTTGGGACATGGTTCTCCAAGCGGTCTCCCCTCAGGGGCTCAGCACAACACGTCCTGGAGGGCCCCGCAGGGGGCTTGGCAAGCTGGGCAGAGCCCCCAGGAGCCTGACCTCAAAGCTTGGAGCCAGTAATCTGATGCAGGCTCCCCTGCAGGCTGCTCTGCAGCCGTGGAGCCCCTGCCGTCCCTGCAAAGGCCCCGAGTAAGGAGTGGCTGACCTTGCTGGAGCCTCTGCTGAGCCCGTTGGAGGGTGAAGCAGAAGGGCAGCCCCCAAGGGGCCTTTAGAGGAGGCACCAGGCCCCCGCTCACACAGGCCCACAGGAGCGCAGAGCAAGGGGCGTGGCCACTCGGCCCATGACAGCTGATGCCACCATGGCTGGCCTTTCTCCGTTGAAGTCACCCAGCCAGGCTAGGAAGGTCACGTTCCCCCTCCTAGATGCAGGGTCTCAGGGCAGCAGTCGGTGCAGCTGAAGCAGGCCGTGGCTCTCCCGCAGCTTCTCCTCAGTCCCTTGGCCAGGCTGCTGCTGAGCAGTGTCCCTCCGCTCCAGTGCACGCTTGGCTCCCGCAACCCCATCTCCCAGGCCGGGCAGCAGCGTGTTCCTGAGGGGATCAGGCCCTAGGAACACGCATTGCCCATGTGCAACATGCCAATGTGTGCACACACACATCTGCACACTCACCTGCGTGGCACCCACACGTACGCAGGTGGGCTTCTTCAGAGTGCCTAGACCTTTAAAGGCTGAGGCTTTGGGGCACCCTGGGCCGCAGCCACAGCTCGGCGGATGCCCGGCTATATCCAGGCCAGAGTACAGCAAGCCTGCCCTGGCCATAGAGGTCCCTGGCCCGGGTGGTGGAGGAAGCTCATGAGGACAGCAGTGGTAACAACTGCACTGACAGAGAGCCCGTGGGACCCCTCAGACGTGGCCTAAGCCCTCCACAAGTTAGAACTAGGCCAGTGATCAAGATAGAGACACAGAGTGCTGGCAGAGCCGGTGAGCTTTCTCAGGGCCTCCCAGCCAGGAGCAGCAGATGTGGGTTCGAATCCTGGCACTGGCACCCATCACTGAGATCTAACCCAAGCGCCCGCCTACCCCTCAGTAGAGGCTGAGCACAGGTCCACTGTTTGCAGCATGGAGCAGGGCCAGGACAGCGTGGGAGAGCTGGTGGGGTGTTCAGGCCAGCCCTGGATTTGGGGACCACTCTGCAGGGACTGAAGGCCCGGGTCCCGGAGTGGTTTGGATACAGTCCATCTCCAGCGCGAGCTGAGGACTGACCAAGCCCCTCTCCACCCAGCTTAAAGCCTTACTCATAAGTTTTACTCAGAGCCTTTATGTGTTTGAAAATATTCCCCTTCATTATTCATATTGTGCCACAAGAATGATATATTTGAAGAAATCATCATGAATAAAGTGGCCAATTTAGCAGTGAGATTTACTAGGAAAATATTCAGTACAAAACAGTCAGCCGCCGCATTTTGGGGCAGAGAAAATAAAAATGCTGTTTGCACCTTGACAGCCATAGAACAGGGCTCATGGCTGCGAGACCCTACTCAGAAATGTTTCCTACAGCAGCTCTTGGACAGAGAAAGAAGAATTTATTTTCAATAATGATAAAAGGGGAAATAAAGTGGCTTCGATTTGAATCCAACCTAGTTCTGAGGCGGGGAAGATCCTCCTTTTTTTCTCCTGTCATTCTAAAAGAGCTAGGGGGTGGGAAGGATCCGCACGTGTGCACTTTAAAAATAGAATTGCTAATAACCTCCCGAGCTGATGCGGTGGCTCTGGGAGGCCAGATGGCAGGGCCGCGGAGCTCGTTGGAGCCCTCGCAGCTCGAGCCACCCTCTCTGCAGGCCGAGGAGAGGTAGGCAGTTCCAGCGCAGGGCCAAGGCTCCTTTCCCCAGCCTTAAGGTCGGGTTATTCTTGTACTTCGCAGAGAGAAGAAATTGACCTTGAACACTGAGGTCTTCCCAGCCACCCCTGGAAAGTGGCCAGAGGTGTGCTGTGGAAAAGCTCGCCCCCAAACCAAACAGCCAAGCCACCAAGCTTTGGTGTGCAGCGCTCGCCAAACGCTGAGGCGTAAATGCTGGCACCCTGGCTGAGTTGTCAGCCACTAAAGCCACCAAGACGACACCCCTGAGCGTGGAGTTGGGCAGAGATGCCGGAGGCAGGTCTTGACTTCCGGAGGAGAGGGCCCAGCCGCACCCCGTGACCCCCAATCCCCTATGCCCCTGTAGCAGCTCTGATCTGGTCTGGCCTTCCCAGGCTCTGTGATGATTTCACTTCAAGCGTTTAAGAGATGGAGCTGCCACCTCCACAACACCAACACTTTTCCTGCCGAGCCCCAAGATGAGAGAGCCTGAGTCGCCGAGTCCCCACTTGGAAGATACGGCCCTGGACAGAACCACCTACCTAAATAGCCATGAGACGTGGAAATAGCCACAGGAGCCCTGGCTGGCCTTCCCCAGGTGAGGCAGTGTATGCCCCTCAGGCGGATGATCTAGGGCTCTTTGAAAAGCTGTGAGCTGAGGACCAGGCCCCCAGGGTGCTAGGTGTCCTCCCATCCCTGAGCACACACCAGATATAAACTAGCTAGAGCCACACATTAATATGCAGAGGGAGCTGGCTCCTTCCCGCGGGCGCTCACGGGCTGCAGCTCATAGATACCTCTCTATTGATAAAGTATATGTATTGGCAGCACACTATTTGCAAAGATAAATAAGTCATTTTTCCTTCTGAAAGGATAGATGGATGATAGGGAGGCACACGTGGACATTTCTAGGGGGCTCTTGAAAGCTTTTAGGCACCAAAGAAACCCAGACACCTCATGGGGCTACCTGCCCTAAGGGCTGGTCCTACTACTAGCTCCACCTTACAGCAGGAGAAACTGAGTCTCTGAACCCCGTTAGTCTGGCCCCAAACCCCATGATCTTGGTTGTCTCCTGACAACACACCCTGTGGAAATTCCCACAAAGCAGCAAAAGAGAGAGGGGACTGGTGTCAGGGGCGTATCCAAGTCTACCCATGAAGGACATGTAGGCCAGGTCCCCAAAAGCCAGGGACAGGGATGATCTAGGTCCTGGGAAGCTCAAAAGGAAGTTGGGTCCCTGAATCTGGGAGGCCCCACCTTCCTGGTGAGAGAGCTTGGGCTTGACTCCAAAAATCAGAGAACTTGAAAATAAATTCAAAAGCCAGACAGGGCTTGGATAATTCCCCTTCTTCTCCGTAAACGACTACCAGGCTTCAACTCCAAGTCGGAGCTATTTCACTGATTAGCTCAGACTCCCTTCGCGAGCAGTTTCTCTCCAGGACTTGGATTTATTTAAGTTCACCATTAAAATGCAAGCTGGAACCTGTTCTACCATCTCCATAGCAATGAATGTCCTCAAAACCAGCGCCAATTTTAATGATTAAATTATCTTTATTTTCGGTTCTCATATCTCGACATTTTCCCCACACTTTATTATACTTTAACTCACTTGATCGTATTTTGCCAAAAACCAGAGAAGAGTTCTGTTTTCCCCCGAGAGAGCCTTTCCAGCTGTAAGTTATCAATAGTGGGGACATCTCTCCGATTGCCCCCGCTGCACCAGGGGTTAGGGGCTGCTTACTGTAATGATTTGGAGTCACAGTTCATAATCACAAAGGACAAGGTAAAGCTCTGCTGCCCCAAGAAGCTCTGCACAGACGATGCCCAGCTCACGGCGGTGGAGACCAGCATTTCAAGGAGCAGCTTTTTTGCTAACGTTTTGCAAGACAGGGAAACAGAACTGATGCCCCTTCGGTGTGCCAAATGTGGACAGTTAGGGTTTGCAGGTGTTGGTGAGCATGGCCTCAGGAGTGGACCGTGAAGTGGCATAGCGACAAGTGCCCTGCACCGGCTCACACAGCAGGTTCCTGTCCCTCAGTGTGGACCCAGCCCCGACCTAGCCAGGGCCAGCAGCTGCCTACCTGAGTAAGATCTCACTGAACGGCCACAGGAGGAAGTCTGGAAACACCTGGGAAATGTCCTCAGACCTTGTTTGATTCACCTGTCCACAGCAACTTAGCCAGGCCACTCCCCCAAGGGACAGTGTTCACACCACGTGATCCAGATGCCTGCCACAGGCAGGAGGCGGGTGAGCCAACCTGTGTGCTGGGACTGCTTCACTGGCACCAGCGGGGCATGTGACAGAGTGTACTGTTCTCACTTCTCAGGCAGGGTTGCAGCCACCCTCTGAGCTGTGTGTCCATCCTGCCCTCCTCATCCCTGTGCCAGGACCTGGGTAGGCTGACGCTTAGGCTGACGCTGACATGCTGGGCACGTGCAACCCAGCCCAGGGGCCCCAAGCCTAGCCCAGCACCACCGATGTGGTGGAATAGAGAGCCCACAGCACCAGAGTTCTGGGCCTTTCATCTCTCCACAGCCCCAAGAAAGGAGGCGGCTCCTCTCCCTCCCCAAGCCCTGCTCCGGCAGACCTGCGCTTGTATCCAGGAGGGCATTCCCCCTCTCACGGGCACTTGGTGTTGGATCTGGATCGGAGCCACCACTGCTGTCTCCTGCGAGCACGAGGACTCCGGGAGGAAGAGGGTGGAGTCCATCCAGGGCCTCGGTCCCTCCCTCCTCTCCAGAAACAGCCATGGGGGCCGGAGACAGGGATGGAGGTGAGTTTGTCCTTGGAAAGAAAGGATGACGACCTTGTCCCAAAGTCAACAAGAGGTCCCAGGAGAGAAACTCACGCTGGGCAGAGCCAGCCCACACTCAGCGGCCCATCCTGGAGTCACGGGCTTCTGCCTCACCGGGGACCTTGGGGAAAGATGAAAGCAAGACAGCAGAGGTCGCACCTGGAGGAGCCCAGGCTGAGACCCGAGAGGGCCCTGCAAGTAGAGCTGGCCTTGCCCTGGGACGTTCCACACCAGGCACTGCCGGGACGCCTGCTCTGTGTGCCTCATCCACCCGGAGCAGCAGTCCTAGAGGAGCTTGTCATGCTGGCTTCCTGGTAAGAGCTCAGCTGTCCCCTTTGTCAGAGGAGCTTAGGACTCACTGTCCCTGTGGCACTTTTCAGGGAGCGCCAGCGCTTGCTTTGAGCTCTGCTTCCTGGCTCCAGTGCAGATCCCTCAACCTGTAGGCACAGATCCCTGACAACACTGTCACTTTCTAGCTTCTGTCACTGACTTTTGGGCCTTCCCAGTAGTCCCATGAAACAGGCCTGCAGGAGACATCGTCGAGGGCTCTAGGTCTCCAGCTGGACCCATGCAGGACATTACCATGGGATCCAGCCCTCCACTGGATTCTGTGGTCTTTAGTGTGCCGACAGAGTTCCTGCACTCTCTTTGTATATGATTCTTTGGGTGACTATTATAAAATAATCTTATGATTAAATGTCCTGTATTGTATTGTTTCCCCTTGTAAAATCTCAAACTACAACAGTAATCTGCCCCACATAGGAGTGTAGAGACCAGAAAGTCTGCTCAGAAAAAGAAGCCGCATCACTGGGGTACTAAAGGTTATGTAGGAGTTGGCCAGGCAAGAGGTGGAGAAAAAGGAATCCCGTGTCTGAAGAAGAGAGGGTCTTAGGGGATCTACGGGTGGCAATGGAAGGCCAGGGACATGGACAGGGAGGAGAGGCTAAGGAGCTCACTGTGGCCAGGCCAGGACAGGGCTCGGGTACAAAGTTAAGACACCGGTTCTCCCACTGCCTTTATAAGAAATAATGGCGGAGGCTACTGCGTTCTCGCCCTCTGTTTTCCTCTCCCACCCGCTTCCCAGGCAGCTCCTGCAGGACAAGAGGAGCAAGCTCTGGAAGGCCCTCGGCCCGGGGTGCAGGGCTCAGCAAACCTGCGCTGTGGGCTGGCTAGGCGAAAGGCCAGTGGCTGCAGGGAGCCCAGGGCCTTTGGGAATGGCCTGCAGGGGGAGAGCATGGCTTCCCGTGTAGGGGCTCAGGCTCCCGTTGTTGGTCACCAGGAAACCCCAGATGCTCAGATAATCTGTAACCCAGATCCAAGGTCCTGAAATAGCAGAGTGTTATTTCTCCACAAGGTTATTTTTAAAATGTACTCATCAGATGTATTTATACCCTGCATTGCTCAATTAAAAAAAAAAAAAAAACCCCACAGGATTTGAGGCAGCTAAAATAGCTGACATGAAATAAGATTAATAAAACAGAACTTGAAATAAGAAAAAGTGATTTTTAACAAAATGAGCATCAGCACAGTTGCGGTAATTGAGTTCAGAACCATGTTTTGGGTTTCCTAGTAGCCAAAGCAAAAAGAGGAACTTACTGCTGTACAACATGTGCTGCCCAAGAGCAGCCACGCGCTTCAGTTCCCCAGAGAGACGGGCGTTTGCCCTGTTCTGAAATCTGAGTGAACTATCTCAAGTCGGGTAGGAGGAAAAGCAGCCATAGCACTATGCAGCTCATGGGGCTTCACCCTAAAGATGGGGGCAGGGCAGGAACAGCAGTGCTCGGGGAGGGAGGAGTGGTCTGCACGTGGGGATCCCCAGGGTGGCCCGAGGGTCACCTTGCCTCGGTTCATCTATCCTGTTAAAGTCATTCATGCTTTTAGATGCCAGGCCATCTTCCAGGCCCTGGGACGACTGAGGCACCTGTCACAGGGGGGGGAAGAAACTCCAGAGACGTGAGTAGATACCAGGAAGCAGCGGCAAGCACGAAGCCGGAGGCTGCGCACAGCTTCACGCGCTCTGGGGTGGGCCCAGGGGCCGGGCCTCGCTCCAAAGCAGCGTGGACTGGACTCTGACGCAGCTTCAGGGACTCCTTCCCCTCGCTGCCTTCTCTGAATCCACAAAAACATGGGGTCCTCCTTGGCACACCCCTCTGTCTCTCTTGTCTGCAAGTGGACTCTGACTGAGTCTCCATCCAGAGGCCTGGGCTTCCACTTCAGCGATGCGTCTCGCAGGGACAAAGGCGTTGATCCCCGCAGTGGCCCGGGGATTGTGCAGGTCCTGGCCCTCTCCTCAAACCTGCGCCCACCTTTGGGAGGCATTCCGCTTCACCCAGCAGATGTTAACACCCACCACATCACCAGATCCTTAAACAGAAAAATCCAGGACCTTGCAAAAGACAAACTTCACACGACCACCGGGACACTTAACACCACACCGAGACCATCTACAGTCACACTGCTCCGTCCCGGGTGATATCTCTGCAGCGATTATACCATCTATCTTCCTACCAGGGTGATTGGATTAGGTGGCAACGGTTCCTTTCTGATGGTACACTTCGGGACTAAGTGACTCGAAGTGCCTGGGAGAAACACAGCCAGGAGCCTGGCTCCTGTTAGCCCCGGCTCTGCCCCACCCCTTGAGTTGTCCTGTTTGTGGAGCGTGTGGAGGCTGCTGTGTCCCTCAGATGGAGGAAGCAGGTGTCCAAGTAAGATGGAGACAAAGCACACAGGGCTCCGCCGTGAGGAGCCGCTGGGCTGGGTTTCAGCACATAGTAGGTGCTCAGTCACGGACACTCTGCCGGAGCCCTGCTCTGCTCAGTGCACATGCTGCTGTGGTCTGACTTCTGTTTCCTTTCAAAGTTTTGTTTTGGTGAGCCCCTGCCCTGCTCCCTCCACCCTGGGTTCTCTTGCCATTTGCAAAAGATCCATCTCTTCTTCTTTGCATTTTAGATAAAAGAATGAAATAAGGACTGGAGACCTTGAAGGCAGCACAACCCTGAAGACGGAAGTCTCCAGAACCCCAGCATGGCTCAGGGCCCCCCTCTGTGGACCTGTGGATCGACCAGGTCTGTGGCCCGCCCTGCCCAGGCTACAGTAACACTCTCCAGGGGCCCAGGCCACGTTTCCAGGGCCCTGGGGCTTCGGATCCATCACTATGACCCCAGAGGTCAAAGTCCCTGGCTCAGCCTCAGCGCCCCACCCCACAGCAGGTGGCTCTGCCTGTTGGCTTGCTCAGGACGTTCTTACTGATGGCAACTTTCCTTCCCGGCTCCACAGAGACCACTAGGGTTGGGGAGTTAGAGGTGGGCCCCAAAGACTTCACGAGGGGACAGGAGCTGGCTCCGAGACACCAGCACGGCACATCAGCTCACAGGGGTCACCGATGTCCAGCACCTAAGAGGCCCAAAGTGATACGTGTGAGTTGAGCACCAGGTGGAGCAGGGGGCCCAGTGGACAGGGTGGGGGCACACAAGCCGCAGCTCCTGGGATGAGAACAACGGGCTCCACTGGGAAGACGCAGGACCATCATGCACTGGGCCGGAATCCTGTGACGGGCATCTGCGCCAGCCAGTGAGCTGCAGACTCCGGCCTCGCGGGGGTGGGACCTGCCGTGCAGCTTGTCTCTGCTTGTGCAGGTAAGGTAATATTTAAGGTATATGTGCATTTGGCACACAAGTTATTCTTCCCTAGAGGCCAAAGCAGGACAGTCTGAAGTTCGAGCCCATCCTTGGCAAAGAGACCCTGTCTCAGAATTTAAAATAATAAAGGGCTAAGGACCTGGCATGGGTGTCTACCTGGCTCTGCCTCCCTAGTTGGTTGGTTTCTTCTTTGCTTAGCTTCTTCTTCATTCCATTTGTTGTCAGGCATTTAGCAAAGGCAACCCAAACCCTACCATGGGCCGGCTCTGCCAGGAGACAGACATGGAGACCCTGCCCGCTAGTAGCTGAGAGCCCAGGAGGGACGTAGATTCTCCCTTGGTGACATGAGAGAAATGGGGACACAGCAGAAGCCTGGAGACACAAGGGAGAGTCCTTGGCGCCGGGTGGGTTGTGGGGCGTGCAAGTCAGGAGAGAAAAAACAGGACCCAAAGGAGGGGAGGGAACAGACAGGTGTGCCCTCTGTCAAGGGCTTAGGAGCAGAGGAATGACACACTAGATTTGTCTTCATGTCATGATCCCATTGTGGTCCTGCACACCTGCAATCCCAGCACTCGGGGAGGCTGAGGCGGGATGATCCCATGCTCAAGCCCAGCCTGGGCAACTTTCTAACTTAGTGAGATCCTATCTCAAAAGGCAAAATAAAAAATAATTTTGAAAGAGCTGAGAAAGTTCAGGATGAAGGCTCTGGGTTTGATCTGTAGTACCACCACCAACTAAGAAAACAAGAAAGAGAAAAGAGAGGGGAAAAAGAGGAAGGGAAGGAAAGAAGAGAGGGAAGGAAGGAAGGAAGGGAGGGAGGGAGGGAGGGAGGGAGGGAGGGGAGGGGAGGGAGGGAGGGAAGGAAGGAAGAAAGAAAGGAAGGAAGGAAGGAATCTGAATTTCTCGGCCTGTCGGCCTACACGGTAGTCAGCCCAAGGTCTTGCTACCCATGTAGATTCACAGGCCCGAGCGAGATTTCCCCAAGCCCCCTGGAGGCTCCAGAATCCCCTCACGGCCAAGCTGGACAGGAGGGCCTTCTGCTCAGGAGGGGTCTGCTTTCAAAGCAGACCCACCATAGTCAGCTCGTGATGATTCTATGCTTTTCTAGGGTGAAGCATTTGGGGTGGGGTAGTAAGCACCCTCTAAGCCACACCTTTCCACAACAACAAATGATGTCACTGCTGTCCCCCAAACAGCATACAGAGGCAGCACCCCAGCTTCTATGCTTGAGAGTGGACGCCACACACACACACACACACACACACGCACGCACACACACAGGACCCCTTTGGCTAGGGTCAAGAGGGCAAGGAAAGAGATGCCATTAAACTTGAACACCAGATGCACACACAAAAAAATCTTCAGCAGACGTATGTTCCAAATGCCACATTATTTGGTGTTTCTCCGAAATTCAAGTTGCGCTGGGCATCATCCTGCCTTCCACGCTGTCTCTGGGTAGAACATCGTTGCTTCTCATAGTAGCCCCAGCGCCAGCCCCAGCCCCAGCCCCAGCCGTAGCCATGCTTTCCACCCAGAGGACATGTCTCTGCAATTTCAACTCACCCACAGCTGCTGGGAACACCCCTGGGTGCCACTCACAGGGTGACTCTTCCCTGGAGTCCAAGCTCCGTCACAGCCCTGGAGAGGTGGAGACTGGTTGACAGTGCCAAGAAAAAAGGAAAGAATCCACAAAGGAAATTTTGGAAGTCATAAAAATGCCCGGGGGTGGCGGGGAGGAGACTCCAAGGTGACCCGGAATCACCCAGGGGCTGAGTCAGCACTTCCTGCAGTCCAGCCACCACCATGCTGGAGATAGGACATAGGTCCCAGGTGTGGCAGCCTGGCTGTCGCCTGCCAGGTATCAGAGATTCCAACCTGCTGTGACTTCTCCTTCCCACTAGGAACCAGGCGAGGAGGGACTGGACCAGATGACTAGAAGTCCAACTCGTGTCCTACCGCATGCTGGGGGCCAAACCTGCTCTCCTGGCGCAGGGACAAACAGGTTAAAGGGGCTTAGCCCCGTGAGCGAGCGAGGAGGGAGGGCTGGGAACCTATTTCTGCCAAGCAGGACCACGTGTGGCAGGGTGTCCGGCTCATAGTAGATGCTCAGTAAACCTCCACCAAAGCTGAGCCTGAAGCGAGGAAATACTGAGCTCTGTGCTACTCTGATTATAGGGAGAAATAGACGAGCTTTTTTGAGACAGCAGGTGCTGCTCACTACTAAATTCACTTTAAAGCGAGGAGTGAGAGGGAGGCTTCCGCTGAGAGAGAGATAAGGCTTATACCCGGAATGAATTCAGACTAGTATTTATGTACAGAAGTAATCAGACCATCAAGGCAGAAGAAGAAAGTGGAAGGGTGTTAAGACAAATGAATTTAAAAGCACACAATACCAGTTCCTGATTTGCTCTCCCAGGCAAGGAAATATTTCAGAAGATTAAAAATGGTTATGTAACATCCAGGATCCACATTGTCAAAAAGATTTGTAACTCAATGTTTTCCTACCCAGGTACCAAATGAAAGAGTTTCATCTAGGTTTTGATCCTGGGCAATTTTTTTTAAAGATATAAAATATATTGAAATATTTAAATTGCTTGTCAAATGTAAACTTGCCCGTGTCCTGACACTTTTAAAATATAACGTGGCTTCAAACATCACTTCTCCTGATAGGATTTTTTGAGTTGTTTTATAATGCATTAATAGTGAAGATCAGAATCCGGAAGACTACTGTATTTATAATATTCACTTTATTTTTTTTTTCTTCTTTCATCCCCTGTAATTTCCAGAATGTAATTCTGCCCCCAGCTGGCTAAAACATCTCTGACATCAGAGAAAAATGGGAAACTTCTGAAGGTCTCCAGCGCTGGGGAGAGGTGACAGGCGCGTGGCTGCTCCCGCTCTGGGCCTCTGCATTTGCGTGTGGCAGCAGGGCACAGTATTTTCGTGCGTCGCAGAGAGATCTGGTCCCTGGCTCCTCCCCGCGAGCCTCGCCATGCAAGAGGCATCGATTGCCTGGCTCCAGCGATTGCACCATCATTGCACATCAGCCAGGACAGAAGGGTCATGGGGTGACCGGGACCTTCCCAGCCACACAAGCCACCTGGACTTGTGTTCTTTGCGTGTGCATTTTCACATTTTCAATGAAGTTTTCAAAAATTTATTTTGGCAGGGTGGTGCCAGAGCCGTAGGACCAGCACCTCCGGGGCAGTGTGGGGAACTCTCCAGGCTGTGGGAATTTCCTCCCCTGGCTAAGGGCAAGCAGCGCTGCAGGGAGCTGGGTGTGGGCATGGGCCAGGTCACTGACTGTCTTAATGCCTGGCATGGGCAAACCCAAGGGCTTTGCCTTGGACCGTTCTGGGGCTTCAGCCGCGTTTTGGTGGCCTGATAGATGGACGGAGGGGCCGAGAGCTGGCCTAATGCGAACAGGCTCTCCGCAGTGAATCTGGGAAGCAGCACTCAGATCTAAGTCACAAAATCCCAGCTCCGGAACAGAGGCCCAAGCAACAAGAAGCACGCAGAGTTGCACTCAGAAAGGCTGTGACAAGGTTTTATTTACTTATTCATTTTTATTTTTTATTTAGGCAGCACCGGGACTTGGGCTCAGGGCCTTCACACTGAGTTACAGTCCCAGCCCCTCCCCCACTTTTGTCCAATCTTGCTTACTTTTATTTATTTTTATTCTTAGTTCGTTTTCGCAGTAGGTGACTATCACACTCATCGTGGGAGTCAGTGAATGCACAAAGGGCCACTTAATTCTCTTTCCATCCCCTTCTCCTTCCTTCTCCCTTGCTCCATCTCTGCATCCCTTTTGCATAAGATCTACCAAGACACTAAGTGACAGCTGCACTGCGGCCCTCAACTAAGGAGGTAGAGGTCTCGCAGGTCTGGCCGCTGGAGGGAGGATAGCCGAGCAAACTGTCCCCGCCCGCCCCGACTCCTTCCTATGACTGCAGCAGCCAGCTCACCTCTCCCTGCCTCCGTGTCCCACGTATGAGATTTGCAGAGTGAAGGCCAAGAGCAAGGAGACCCGGGGCCATGGTCGCAAAAGTGGGCATCCCCTCCCCAAGTGGGCAGAGACGCTCCTCCTGCCCCCAGGCCTTCGGGGATCACTGCCAAGCCTGTCTGTAAAAGGCCAGGTACAGGACGTAGTCTAGGCTTTGCAAGTCATCGTGTAGATAAAACGCTTAGACTTTTCTTCAAATAATGAAATTAAAAATATAAATGCAATCAGAAGGCTTGGAGAAGATGAGTAAGTCCTGGGACTGAAGCCCTGCAGGAAAGGCTCTGCCGGCCTCATTAAGGAAGCCTGAGGAAGCTGCATGTGTGGCTACAGTCCAGCAGTCTGGGAGGCTGAGGCAGGAGGATTTCAAGTGTGAGCCCAGCCTAGGCCTCTTAGCAAGATTCTGTCTCAAAATAAAAAGTAAAAAAAGCAGGGAGAAACAGCTCAGTGTAAAAGCTCTGAGTTTAATTCCTGGAACAAAAAAGTAAACAAACAAAAGTAAAAGCGGCTGGCTGGCCGGAGCTTGTTTGCCCCTTGCCAAGTGGAGACACAGGAGAACGTGCCCTACGGGAAGCAGGCCAGCCATCAGCAGATACGGTTCCTCCGTCGCCTTGGCCTGGGGCTTCCCGCCTGCTGAGCAATCAGGGGCGACTCTGTTGGTAAATTACCCGTCCAGGAACTTCTGTTACAGCAGTCTGGACTGGCTGAGACACCTCTCACCGCAAGACCTTGCTCCTCCGCCTTCTCCTGGGAAGCCCTCCCTGGTCTCTCCTTGCTTCCCCAAATGAACAGCACCCGCTGCTCTTAGCCCGCAGAGGCAGATGCTGCAGGGAGCCCTGGAGGCTTGCGGGGGCTCTCTCAGCTGTCGGGAGGTGTAGCCCTGGCGCTCGCCGAGCTGCGCACACACGCTTGGGAAAGGAGGAGAGGGAAGGACTTGCCGTGGCCGCCAGCGAGCACCCCGGCCTTGCTGGGCTCCGCTCCTCCCGCAGCACCTCCCTGCGCCCTGCAGACACGCCCACCCCGCAGATGCGGAAAGGAGGCTGCATCGCTCTCGCGAGGACCAAGTCCACCCCCCCACCCCGTCCCTGCCAGCCCCTGCAGGCCACTCCTCGCCAGCCCTTGCGCCCCGCCACCGAGCAGCCCTCCAACTCTCACTGGACCCCATTTGCAGCCCGGCCCCCCGCCTGACGGAGCCCAGCCACAGACCCCAAGGCCGCGCCTCCGCTGTGCGCCAGGCAGTGCCAGTGCTACGTGGACGTGGCCACATCCACAGCGCTGTTCCACCACGTCCCCCAGCTCCCTGTGATGCAGCTCGATCCCCTCGCAATAGCACTGGAAAGCGGGGTTTTGCCCAGGTAACCTTCCCAGGGAGTCCCCACTTCCATCAAAAGCCACTTGCGGCCATCACCATGTCATTGGCCGGCACTGGCCCAGAGACACTCTCTTCGCATCCCGAGAGCCACAGATGCAGAGGCGCTTTAGGAAGCAGAACAGAGGAAACCTGGGTCCTTACTATCACCCGTGGATAAGCAACTATTAATTAGCTTCTCATCTGAGCCCAACCGCACGAGATGTGGGGAGGCCGTGGAAGCCAGGGGAGCCGCCGTCACGCGCTCGGCACAGCCACCTTGCCGCATTTCTCAGGGAAGCTGATGCTCAGAGCTGCGACCCGCCCTGCCCAGGGACACAGCTCAGAAGTAGCAGAAAGGGATGTGAAATCAGGTCAGTCCCCCCCCCAACCGGCCCCGCCGCGCAGGGGCCCAAGCCTCGCGAGACGTGATCCGCCGCCCCCTACCCCCCACCCCCGTCTGAAACAGGCCTCGGCCGTGCCTTTCCAGCGCTGGGCATTCCTTGTTCGATCCTTGCGCAGCCGAGCGGCCACTCCAGGCCTGGGCACTAGGCGTGCGGATGACACCAGGAGACATAGGATGCGGATTTTAATGAAGGTCGCAGTCTTTTTTTTTTTTTTATTGAGAAACAAATAGCAATGAGACAGTTTCAAAACAGGTTAATAGGACAGTTACAATA
>NDGN011133317.1:0-10179 GCA_002564285.1 Tympanoctomys barrerae | reverse complement strand
ACACACACACACACACACACACACACACACACTCGTGGACAGTCCTGGCCACAGACGCAGAGACGCCGTGGGGCAGGCTTACATGCAGCATGCATGCTCACACTGACACAGACACACTCATGGTGGCACATGCCCAGTCACTGCCGCACACGCGTCACACACAGTGACACGATGTCACACACTTGCTGGCACACACTCATCTGTCAACATGTTCTTGGTGATGATCCTGTTGGCATACACAGGTCACACTCTACCCTAACACACCTTCGTAGACTCGTGTGTGTGGGTATACGCTGTTACATACGCTGTCACTTGGGCTCTGACACACTCTCTGGCTGGTGCGCACATGTTGTCACCCTCCCTGACTCGACAGGATGCTGGCGTATGTCTCACTGACACAGTGGAAGGCACCAAAGCTGGCCCTATAGATGCTCATTGCACTAATGCCCACATGGATTGGCACCTCATGGCACAAGCTGCTCTCCTGGGGGCTGTGAACACACTCCCCCAGACCCCAGTGGCAGAGTGGAGACACACGTCATACTGGCTGGAGGCTCCCCAGGTGGATAAGCAGACACCATCCTTCTGCTTCCTTTCCCTGTGGCCTGTTGGGCCTGGAGGGTCTAGCCAGGAGCTGCCTTTGGCTGGGCTGGGGAGAAGGGCTCCTGTCCTCTTAGAGCCTGCCCTGAAATTCAGTCTTAGGAAAGCTTGTCCCGGGAAAGGGGACCCTGGGACAAAAGAGAGAGGGCTGGGGCAGGCCATTTGCGAGGGTCCTTCTGACCAGAGAAGCCCTCCTCCAGCCTCCCTCAGCCACCACACCCCCACCCCTGGGATGCCACAGCGACCTCTCCTTCAATTCTTCTGGCCACTTCTGCACCTGTTCTCTTCCATTGTTTTCTGTCCTTCCCTATCTTTAGGCTCCACTTCTCCCTCGTCCTGGCCCTCACTCCCTCTCTTAGAGTTCCTGCTGCATACTAGGTAGGCATAGTGTGAGAATCAAAGATTTGCAAGACATGTTCCTCCTCTGAAGGAACAGGCCGGAGAAAAGCAACTCCTGTCGTCATCACATTTCAGGCCCTCTGACAGAAATCATATCTCACCCACTGCCATCTGAGACTCTTAACAGCAGGAAAAAGGCCCTCCAGAGGTAATTCCTCTTTTCCAAGAGATGAAACAGGCTTGAGGTAAAATAGACTGCTAATTTTGAGAAATAGTTTTCCAGCCACCATCCTGACAGCTCTTTGAGGAGGTTAATTTTCCTCTTTGTGCTTTCCCATAGAGAAAACAGTGAGGAAGAGAGGGCACTTGATTTGGTTAAGGTCAAGAGAGGTCAGATGCAGGCAGAGGTCAGAGTCCCCTTGGTCTCCATATCTGGCTTGCTTTGGGCGCTGTAGGCCCCTCATGGGTCTCAGGCTGAGGGCTAGAAGTGGCACCCCACTCTGTGCAAGAGGCCCGGCCTTGAGGAGACTGCAGAAGATCATGAGGTGTCTGCAGTCACCTTCATGGGCAGTCCTCAGTGCAGCCTGCTGCCCAGCGCTGAGCCAGGTCACTGGCTTGAGGAGGGTGTGTGTGACTCCGTCCCCTGGCACATCAGTCTTCCAGAACCAAGACCCTCCTGCCCGTGTGGTCAGGCCTCTCTCCCTGCAGGGTGTCAGGAGCCATGGTTCTTCTTTGTTCCCTTGTCCTGCTTCCTGAGCAGGGTGACTCAGCCCCTCTTTGGCTTCTGTGTGACCTGGGTAGAAGGCCATTGCTCCTCTGCTGGCACTAGTACACCACCGGCACCTGTTGGAGGCTGTCTCTGGGGCCAAGACTCCTGCTTCTGTGCCTCAAACTCACTGGTGGGCCTTGGAGACATTGGCAGTTGCTGTCACCTTTCTGACCTTAGCTTGCCCACCTATAAATTGGAGCTGTCAATCCTCAGCTCTCCTTGCATTTACTGCATTTACTAGGTACAGGAGAAGGTGCTGCCTAAAGCCTACAGACAGATTCTGGCTGGCACCCCCTATACTGTGGCCCTGCTCCCCTCAGGTTTCCCTGCATCCCCACAAGATCTCCGTCTCTAGACAGGTTTCCACATAATTTGGAAAGAGAAAATCACGAATAGGCTGTATTCCTTTCTTATTCCATAAGCCATGAGATCCTACTTCATGGATTGGAAGAGGAAACTGCAAATATCCAGTACTCTAGAAGGATCAGGAGCCATCTCCTTCCTCCCTGTATCTGGAATTGTAACCTACGTAGCAAAGTGATAGTGAAAACTAATCAGAGATTGTCACTGCCCTCTAGGAATGCCTGTGTTTGAGCAGGGGTGGGAGGGTGAGAGGCAAATACCTGGACAGGACTATTACCAGACAGGAGTATGATGACGGTTGCTATAACAGGGTGCTTTGGGAACAATCATGCATTCATTTAACAAATGTTGACTGAGTGCCTTATGGGGGGATGGGCCCAGGGATGAATGAGTCCCTTCTGTCATCAGAGGATTTGCGGCCATTTGGGTGAATATAGCATAGAATGACAGGTGCTGTGGGAGACCAAGATGGGGTCTCCAACCAGTCCTGGGCATGGAATGTGACAAGGACACTTTCCTGGGAAGGAAGTGGCCTCAGAGCTACAGAGCTTCACCTGGAAGGACGAAGAGGCCAAGTGGGGGTGGAGCTGGGGATGTCATGCCTGGCCGAGGGTGCAGAATGTGCACAGGCCCAGAGCTAGGAAGCAAAGTGGAGAGCGTTCAGAGGCTTGGGGATGGTGGGTAGCCAGTGCGAGGCGTCAAGCGAAGAGGACAGCTCTGAGCCTGGTGGCAATTCAGAAGAAGGATTCAAAGGTTTTTCAGAAGTGGAGGGAGAGGCATGGGTTTTTCTTTCAGAAAAATGTCCCTGGCAGTGGCCAAGAGGATGGATGCGGGGAGCAGTCAGGAAGCCCAGAGACCTGTGAGGTGGTTGGGGAGAAGTCTGAGAACTAAGGTTGTGATTCAGAATGGAGGCTGCGGAGGAGGTGGAGCCGAGGAAGAGAAAGAGGAAGAAAAAGAGGTGGAGCCCAGCAGCTGTGCTGCCTGAACTCAGACCTTCGCTGAGAGTCTAGTATAGGTTAGATTTATGCGCATAATCTCACTGGATTCTCTCCATTGTTGTCGTTCCCACTTTACAGATGAGGAAGCCGACTGGTAGAGACAGGTAATTCAGCCAGCAAGTTCCACAATCTAGGCCTGTTTGCTCACACAGACCTCTCTGCTACTCAATAATTTCGTCCAAAGAGGAGATCTTGTACGGCTCACATTGGCCTTCCTGGTCTTGCCACTAACTCTAAAAGCAACACAAAGGGTCAGATTTAGACAGCAGGAGGGACTTCCCAAGGGTAGCGGGATGGAATAGAATTTCCTTTCCCGCTGATGTTTATGAACTCTTCTTTTTGCTGGGTAGAAGAGTGGCTGCGCTGGGGGCATATAATCATCACCTCTCTGTGAACCTTGGCTGTCATTTCTCTTGGTGGTTAAGTCCTATGTGACCCATCTTGGCTGGAACTCGGGGAAGTCCTGTGGCTTTGGCTAGGGCTGCTTCTGGGGCTGCCGGAATGGGAGTGGTGAGCCTGGCCCACTGTCCCTGGTGCTGGGCTGGCCCCTGCTTCTCAGGCTTCTCTGGCAGCTGTCTGCCAAGGAAGTAGAAGACCCACATTGGCATGAACTACAGGGTCCTGGGTTGTGGGCCTGTTACCTCTAGGGTTTTTGTCACCTTGGGCCATAGCAATGGAAGAACAGCATACCAGGTGTCAGTGTCTAGTCTAAGTGACCTTCTGACCTCTCCCAGGCTAGGCCATCCTCCACTGCTGCCAGGATGGCTATGCTCAGGCATGCAAGGGGTGGCTTCAGCGTGGTAGGACGGTCAGGGCAGCTGGCCGGGGCCCAGCATGGGGACAAGGATGGGGACTTCTCTGGAGATGGGCCTGGACCTCAGGCTAGGGCTTGAGGTAGGGGCAGGGATTTGCAGTTTCACTAATGACACTGGTGGTTGTCTTGGGGAGAGTGGATGACACAGTGTGAAGAGAAGACGGTGAGTGGAAGAGGGGAGGATCAGGACCGTTAGGTGTTGGGAGCTCCAGTGCTTGGCCTGGAGAGAAGAGGCAGGAGACGGAGGACTGCTGGGCCCCGAGGCCACAGACGCAGGAGAAACTGGCAGGGAGAGGCTGCAGCAGGACGCCTGCACACGCACACACACGTTTAGCCAGAAGGGGGTGCTGAGTAATTGCAGCTTTTGGGTGGCCTTGTGTGGGCACAGCTGGACCGTGGTGCAGAGAGGGGATGGGCTCTGCTTTTCTGCGAGTCTAGAAGCGTGCCCCTGGCTGGCAGAGGCGGCTGTGGTATGGGGACTGGCACATTATCCTGCCCACTTCCTCCTCTGCCTTGTGCACTGGGCTGCCCTGTTGTCCTTTCAAGGATGGGCCATAGTGGAGTGGGAGCTGGTCCCAGGGGAAGGAGAGTACCTGCTACCTCTTGGGGAAAGGTCTCTGATTCTTGACTGAGGGCTTGGGAAGCTCCCAGAGCACTTGACCATGATGGGGTGTGAGGAAGGCTTGGGGGTGTGTGTTACAGGTGGAAGAGCCCTTTGGGAGAGTTGGGGGGGATTGAAATGTGTCATGTGTGTGTACAATCACCTTGCATGATGAATGTAATCATTATGTACTACAGGCATGCACCAAAAAAAGAAAAGCAAGGGCCAGACATTGGCTCAGGTGAGAAAAGCAAGGGCCATACACTGGCTCAGGGGCTAGCTGCGGAGGGTGTGTGGGGACGCTGGAGTACGTCTGAGTTCTTTCCCTTCATTCATTCACACCCTGGGAATCTTCCCACCCCACCCCCACCTGAGGTGCTGTGTTTGCTTCCTGTCTGTTGGCCCATCTGGGTCTGGTTCAGAGATGTCTGGCCGAGGTTTGTTGAACTGGACCCAATTCTTCCTTCCTTTCTTGTCTCTGCTGTCAGCCCTAAGTGCTGAAATTACATCTTTCCCATTGGGGAATCCTCAGAATGAAAGTGATGCTTCCCACATTAGGCTGGATGCTCCAGGGAGGGCGGCCATGAGTCCTCCATCAGATTGGGAAGTCCTGAGGGGAGGGGATGTACCATCCCTTCAGATGGGGCTTCTGAGGGCAGGACCTTGTCTCCTGTGCCCTGCTGGGATCAGAACAGTTGTCTCCTAAGTGGTTTCTAGGCACCGGTGTCCACATGAAGGACAGGTCCTGTCCCAGGGATGGCTTGAATCCTAGCAGAGAGGTGGAGAATGGGGCTTGGGGAGCATAGCAGGGTGGTTGTTTTGAGAGGGGAACAAAGGACTCTGTTGTCCCAGTCCCCTCTCTCCCTCCCTCCCTGAGGGCCTGGCTGGGTCATCTCTTGGGAGACAGCCTCCTCCTTCCTGAGACCCGCCCCATCTTTAGTCCTACTTCAGAGGAACTTCTTGTTCCTGCCTGGGAGACATGAGGCCAGACAAGCCCCTCACCCCCACCCTCAGGGACTGAATTTGGCAGGTCCCTAGAGCTCTGTAGGACTGAGGCCACCACAGTGAGTAAGCAGCTTTCCTTGTGCTTAGGGCTGGGCCACACTCAGCTGAGACCACCAAGAATTTGGGGCCCCAGGCGCCAGAGCCTCTAGCAAGCTGGGTGATGAGATCTGTGTCAGGCCAGCTGGAGGTAGGGCTTGCACAGTGTTCCAGCCGTTCAGGAGCCATATGTGGGCCTATGTGAAACAGGAGGTCCATCCATGCTGGTCCTGGGCCTTAGCATCCACAGTGGTTCCCTGGTCTTTCCACAGCGTCATCCCCTCCCCGAGCCCAGCCAGAAGTGGCAGGGGTGAGTTTTGGCAAAGCAGGGGAGGGACTGAGGAGGACTGCTGGGTGGTACCATGCCAGGAGGGTCCTAGTGGGTGCCCTCCTGCTTCCTCATCCCTGGGGGGCCCTGGACACACCATTCACCCACTCTGGGCCTTCATGGGAGTCAAGTGGCCAGCGTGTAAGACTCTGCTCTGTTCTGCGAGTGTGTTGGAGGTAGCCAACAATGGGAGATTGGGTGTCTCTGGCTTCTGGAACAGACCAGTGGGACTGAGATTGGCAGGGAGCAAGATCCTCAGTAGGGTTTGTGATGGGTGCTAAAGGCCAAGAAGGAGTTACCTTTGGCTTAGAAAAAGGGTTGGAAAGGGTTGTCCTGTGTTCCATGGGTTCAGGTCCTCCTTCACTGGCCCCTTGTACCTCCCTGGTCTCATCTCCTGCCTCCTTTGGGGATTAAAAGGATCTGGAGTACGTGGTGGGTCCTGGAAGGTTATTCTCTTTGCCCAGGATCTCCCTGAGCCTGGCTCTTCCTTCCTGCTGGAAAGCCTTCACTCCCTCCCCTCCCTTCCCTTCAAGGCTCTGGGAGCCTCCAGGCTTCTCTGGGGTCCTCCTCTGGTCCCCACCACTCCATTTGTGATCTGATCATTATAGAGATTACACTCTGGGAAGAGGCAGATTTCCTGGTTTCAAATCTGAGCTCTGACACTCACCAGCTGGGTGATTTCAACCTATTGTTAACCCTTTCCCTGGTGTAGCTTCCTGGTCTATGAAATTGGGTTAGGTGGTTACCTTGAGGGCTAAATAAGTGGAAATGGGTGTAGCTTAGAAAGTCTCTAGCACAAGGTTAGGGCTGTATGAGTCTTACTGCTTGGGACTGCCTCCTTCTCCAGGCTGAGCTCCCCCAGGAAGAGACCCTGGCTGATTCTGCTTTGAGGCTCCAAAGGATTCTTCACAGCCTGTAGCATTGTCGCTTCTTAGCACCTGCTGAGGCCTGGATCCCACGTGCAGCCTCCTCCAGGAGGCCTGGGTGATCTCCAAGTGCTTTGCCGTCTTCTCTTGAGCGCACACTGGCCCCTCCTCTGTGTGGATTCTGGTTATTTGTCCATTTGTGACATCTGCATATGGATTCAAGAACTCTCCAAGGGCACCTGGCTGGCTCTCCTTGTCTCTAGTGCCTGCACAGGACTGGCACGGCACTGAGCTCCATAAATATTTGTTCAGCCAAGGAAGTTGAATGTACGTAGTTGACTGGGAGAAGATAAACTGGGTTGTGGGGCAGTGTGATTGGCGAGGATGGTGGGCTAAATACTGCAGAGAAGCTGGGCATGGTGTTACAGCACTGTGATCCCAGCACCGAGGAGGCTGAGGCAGGAGCAAAAATGCAAATCCAAGGCCAGCCTGAATTACACAGGGAGACCCTGTCGCAAACTAGCCAACCAACCAACCCAAACCAGCCAACCAAACCAAACCCCAAACCAAACCAAACCACTGCAAAGTAACCCAGAGACATGAGAATTAAGATTAGTGTTTGTGGCTCAGAGGTCACAGTTCAGGGGATGAAGGTCTTTTCACTTGCTTGGGGATTGTGCTTTCTGATAAGCAGAGCTTCCTGCCGTGGGATAGGGGCTCACTGTGGCCTCTGCACCTTGGCTCCTGCTGCTCTGCCATCTGAAATCCGCCCTAACTTCTCCCTTCTGGTCCAAATGCTACTTCCTGAATGGGCTGTCCTCCCTCTCCTGGCCTCCAGGGGATGAGCTCTGTGCATCACTCCCAAATGCACTCATTCCCTGAGCCTTTCCTGGTCTGGATCCTGGCGGGGTAGGGAGTCCCCTCCCAGGCTGGACCTCTGGGTCTGGCTCAGGTATACTACTGTGGTTTGATCTGGCCCAAGGAGGGGACCATAGCTTCCGGTGGCCCATGGTGCTCAAGGAGCTCTTTGTGCAGCGGGGAGCACTCCCTTGGCCAGTAGAGTCCAGAACTCTCCATCGGCTGCCCACTGGGCAAGTGCTCAGAACCACTTCATTACGGGGCCAGGATTCTGGGCACTGGATCCAGCAGGCTGCGGTCATAATCAGCTAATTAAACCACCCAAGAATTGCTCCTTGGCTCAGCCGAATGGAGAGGAGGGAGTTGGGTGGCAAGAGGGGGAGGCTCAGACCTGGCCCTGCTGGGGGGGCTGGGAAAGAGACCAGGGGTCAGGGAGAGAGAAAGACAGGTGCAGAGGGCTGCCTTCTGGGACAGCAGCCAGGTGAGCTGGGGGTCAGGGACCCGCTTCTCTACTGTCCCTCTGATACCACACAAGCTGTTTCTCTTCATGCCTCAGTTTCTCCATGCGTCAAGTGTGAAGTGGGAGTGGCAGCAGCCTGGGAGATCTCTAGGACTTTCTTCTCATTCACAGCAGGCAGCTGGCCTCAGCAGCGGCCTGCGCTGTGCAAGGTGTCTTGGCCTCCAGCAGCCTTCCGGGAGGGCAGAGGTGGCGGATCCACCGAGACAGCTGTAGTACATTCACAAGAAGGCAAGGCTGCTTGGCAGCAAACTGTTCACTTGCCTCCCTAGCGCATTCTGTCCTTGGTCCTGACTTCATCCCAGTCCTGATTTCAGGACTCTCCTGAGCTTCCCAAACTAGTGTCTTTAGGGAGAGACTGCTGAGTGTGTAGGGCGGGGGCAGAGGCTGAGGATGGAGTATGCATTGTAGAGTTGGCCTCAGCATTGCTGTCAAGCTGTTTATTGCCCAAGGCTCCCATGATCTTGGTCAAGAATCTTAGGTTCTCCGAGCCTCAGTTCATCATTTGGGAAATGGGTTTAATACTACATGCCTAATGCATAGGATTGCTGTGGGCACGGGCTCAGGGCTTGAGTAAAAGTCCTTACTGTTACCTGGGCCTGGGACTAGATGTCAGCTTTGGTTTTCATACCCCTGGCCCCGTGCCCGTCATCTGACCAGGACATGTGTGCACACAGCTTCTGGTTATTTGCACACTTACAGGCTGCTCTGGGCAGAGGAAAAGCTCAGAGATGGAAATGACAGGAAAAGGAAGGGAGATTGCCCTGGCCGGGCCAGCAATGCTGTGCTTCAAGGCCGGTCCCTCCCCCTTTGGGCGCTGAGCTACAGCAGATTCTCTAGAAGGAAGTGGGAGATTGGGCAGGCAGAAGCCGGGGGAGGTTGTGGAGGGAGGGCCTTGGCATCCCAACCCCAGGCCTCTCCTTTGCCCCCGCCTGCTGGGTGCAGAGCCCAGAGCCTGGTTTTCTGCCAGGGAAGCCAGCCGGCTAATGTTTCACACACTCAGAAAACAACAGGCTTTCCTGGTTCCCAGCCCTAGCAGGAGTGCCTGTGGCAGAGGTCCACAAGGTCTGAGGCAGAGGCAGTGAGGAGGCAAGGAGGCACCGCCCCTCCCCCAGCCTCCCCAGCCATCGCGCAAACCTTGGGCTGTGACTTGCTGGGGCCTCTGACTCCAAGGAAGCTGCTTACATAAGTCAGCATGATTCCCTTCTTCCTCCTCTCCTCTCAGAGGGGCTAAGGAGGAGGAGGGAGAGGAGAGAGGAAGAGGAGGCGGCTGCAGTGGCAGGCAGTGCTTCTCTCAGAATCCCTGGGCCCAGCAGGTCATGGTGACCATCCCGCTGCAAGGATGGTGGTCAGGCTACCCACGCGCTTTGGGCAAAGCCATGTGTGCTGCTGCCTCAGTGCAGCTCCAAGGGCTGCCTCCTCCCACGCCCCTGGGAGCTGAGCTGCAGAGAGAGAGAAGCTTCATTAGAGGAAACAGGCCACAGTCCTGAGATAATTTGCCTACAAACTGTTCCCAGAGGGGAGCTGGTCTCTCTGCAGCCGCAGGAACAAATAGCCAGCATTTTTTCAGTTTGATCCATTCAATTCCACAAACATTTCTCCAGTGCTGGCTTCGTAAGGGGCTCAGATCTCTACGATAGCAGATCCCTAAAGTGGCCCAGCCTACCGCAGCTCCTGGTGGAAAGTGCCTTAAGGATCAGCTCTGCCACCCAACACCAGACCCTTTCTCTGAAATTGGGATCCTGGTTTTGGATCATTGTGATCTGGAAGGCAACTTGCCCAGGGCCTTGAGACTAGGAGTTTTCAGGGTTGTTTCTACCCTTTCTGTTAGCCCATCTCTGCTGCCCAGGACTTCCATGGATAAAGGTTTGTCCACGTATTTGCTACTTCTGTCTTAGACACCTCAGATATGAAAGGAAGAAAGTAAGGTTTTTTTTTTTTTTTCATTTTAGGGAAGGGTCTACAGGGTGTTTAGGGTCTCACTACTAGATCAGACTTGAACACTTGTAGTCATTCTCCTGTTTACAGTCTCCCAAGTGCTGGGATTACAGGTGTGTACCACCACAAGGGTGGGGGAGTGAGGGG